>PVKS010000886.1:0-163246 GCA_004027875.1 Aplodontia rufa
GTTTTGGTATCAGGGCTATATTTGCTTCATAGAAAGTGTTTGGGAGGGTTCCAAGCCTTTCAATTTCATGGAAAAGCTTGCAGAGGATCCGTGTTAACTCTTCTGTAATGGTCTGATAGAATTCTGCCGTGAATTCATCAGGTCCTGGGCTTTTATGTTTTGGAAGGCCTTTGATAACTGTTTTGATTTTGCTGCTTGAGATTGGTTGATTTAGAATTTCAATGTCCTCCCTTATTAATTTGGGAATGTTGTATGTGGCAACATGTTTGTCCATTTCTTCCAGATTATCAGGTTGGCAGAGTATAATTTTTCAAAATAAGTTCTGATAATCCTCTGCATTGTGATTGGGTCAGTGGTGATATCTATGTTTTTGTCTTTGATTTTGTTGATTTGCTTCACTTCATTCTTCCTTTTGGTGAAGTTGGCAAGGGGTTTGTCAATTTTATTTAATTTTTTCAAAGAATCAACTCTTTGTTTTGTTGATAATTTGTACTGTTTTTGTTGTTGTTGTTATTATTATTGTTCTCAATTTCATTGATTTCAGCTCTGATTTTAGTTATTTCCTGTCTTCTATTAGGTTTGGGATTGGATTGCTCCTCTTTTTGTAGGGATTTGAGTTGGAGTATAAGGCTATTTATTTGGTCTCTTTCCTGATTTTTGATGAAGGTTCTCAGTGCTATAAATTTACCTCTTAAGAATGCTTTCATACTATCCCAGAGATTTTGATATGTTGATTCATCATTCTCATTCATTTCCAAGAATTTCTTGATTTCTGTTCTCATTACCTCTTTTATCCATTTTTGGTTAAGAGGGTATTTCTCAATTTCCAAGTATTTGAGTAGTTTCTGTTGTTTTTCTTGCTGTTAATTACTAAGATCATATCACTGTGGTCTGACAGGATACATGGGACTATATCAACTTTTTTATATTTGTTAAGGTTAGCTTTGTGGAATAGGATGTGGTCTATCTTGGAGAAGGATCTGTGACCTGCTGAGAAGAAGGTAAACTCAGCTGATTTGGGATGGACTATTGTGTAAATGTCTGTAAAGTCCAGTTGATTTATAGAGTTGTTCAGGTTAGAGATATCTTTGTTGATTTTTTTGCTTTGATGATCTATCTATTGTTGACAATGGTATATTAAAGTCCCCCAGTATTGTGTTGAGATCGATGAGGGGTTAAATACTTGGGCATCAATCTAACAAAGGATATTAAAGACCTCTACAATGAAAATTATGAAACATTAAAAAAAGAAATTGCAGAAGACCTGAGTAGATGGAAAAACATTCCATGTTCTTGGTTATGCAGAATTAATATAATCAAAATGGCCATTCTACCAAAAGCCCTATACAGATTCAATGCAATCCCCATCAATATACCAATGTCATTCTTCACAGATATAGAAAAAGCAATTCTTATTTTTTTTCCCCCAGGGCTGAGGACCGAACTTGGGGCCTTGCATGTGCTAAGCAAGTGCTCTACCACTGAGCTAAATCCCCAACCCCAGAAAAAGAAATTCTTAAATTCATATGGAATAATAGAAGACCTGGAATAGCCAAAACATTACTAAGCAAGAGAGAGGAAACAGGAAGTGTAACAATTCCTGACCTGAACTTGTACTATAGAGCTATAGTAACAAAAACAGCATGGTATTGGTATCATAACAGAAATGAAGACCAATGGAATAGAATAGAAGATACATACCAAGATGAAACCTCAAATCTTTAGCCATCTGATGTTTGATAAAGGGGCCAAAAGCATAGTGTGGAAGAAGGAAAGCCTGTTCAACAAATGGTGCTGGACAAACTGACAGACATATGCAGACAACTGAAATTGGATCCTTACCTTTCACCCTGCACAAGAATCAAATCAAAATGGTTCAAGGATCTGGAAATTAAACCAGCAACTTTACAATTGCTTGAAGAAAAAGTAGGATCAACACTACATGACATGTGTTCGCACCGCCTTCCTTAACAAGACTCCCATAGCGCAAGCATTAATGCCAAGAATAAATGAAGGATGCCATTAAACTAAAAAGCTTCCACACAGCTGAAGAATTAGTCAAGAGTGTCAAGAAAGAACCTACAGAATGGGAACAAATCTTTGCCTCGGACAGAGGGCTAATATCCAGAATATACAAAGAACTCAAAAAACAGAACACCAAAACAACAAATAATCCAAACAATAAATGGGCTAGGGAGCTAAATAGAAATTCCTCAATGGAGGAAGTCCAAAAAGCCCATAATATATGAGAAAATGATCTACAGCACTAACAATCAGAGAAATGCAAATCAAAACTTCACTGAGATTCTACCTCACCCCTATCAGAGTGGCAAAAATGAAGAATATGAACAATGACAAATGCTGGAGGTGTTGTGGGAACAGAGGAACACTGTCACACTGTTGGTGTGACTGTAAGCTTGTATAGCCACTCTGGAAGGCAGTGTGGAGACTCCTCAAAAAACTAGGCCTGGAAACATCTTATGACCCAGCTATCCCACTCCTGGATATTTTCCCAAAAGAGCTAGAATCGTCTTATTACAGAGATACAGCTTCATCAATGTTTAGAGCTTCTCAGTTTACTGCAGCTAAACTAAGGAACCAACCCAGATGCCCCTCACTGGATAAGTGGATTAAAAAACTGTAAAAAAAAAAAAAAAAAATATATATATATATATACACACACACACACACACACAATGGAATTCTATTCTGCTATTAGAGAGAACAATATCATGGCATTTGCAGCCAAATGAATGGATATGGGAAAAATTATGCTAAGTGAAATATCCCAAACTCAGAGATTCAAGGGCCAAATACTTTCTCTCATATTGTGGAAGCTAGAATATAATCAGAAACAGACTGAAAGTTGGCTAAGCTAACAATAACCTCAACATGGGTGAATTATTACATGAACAGGGGGAACCTTGCCTATGACACTGGGGGATGAAGGGAGGAGAGCAGGGAGTGGGGAAGGAATAGGAGGGACATCAAGGCAGCTGGAGGGAGGGAGTAGGGGGGTTATCAACCCAATGGGGAATCTTTGACTTCCATGAGAAGCCCAACTAACATGGGGGTAAAGTAAGGGAAACATGGGATTGGGGGGAACCCAAAGGTGGAGAACATGAGCTAGCATCAGCCTCAGCTTGCTCTGTAATTATGCGTGTGTTCATGATTGTGTGGCAAAGATTCCCTCTTAAAAGAGGGACAGTGAGAGTGAGAGACAGAGAGAATCCATTTTTATTTTTTCATATGGCTTTCGTTGCTCTGACACTTAGTTGTGCATGGGTTTGAACCCATGTAATTGCACATGCCAGGCAAGAACTGTAACCTCCGAGCCACCGCTCCAGCCCCTGTAAGACTATTTCGAACGAACAAAAAGAAAAATAAAGTGAATCTTGAAATCCAAGTAAGTTCTGCTGAAATTGATGCAGGTGAGTGTGAAGTTAATACTAGCTACGGTGCCAAGCTCTTCTTATCTACCTGGCACTGACCTAGATATTTTGCATTCACTTCCTCATTTAATCTTCACAATTCTTTGTTCTAATTCATTACCATTTTATAGATGGGAAAACTGAAGCTCAGAAATGAGAAAACTTGTCCATATTCTCAACATGACTTAAGTGGCAATTCTGGGATTTAAACCCAGATCTGTTTGCAACCAAATCACAGACTCAAAGCACCTTATAGATTGCCAGGAGTCAATATCCTTTTCATGAATGAGATTATGAAAAAAAAAAAAATACAGACTCAACTTCTCCAGAATCCTTATCATGCTCAAGATCTAAGACCTGGCCAAAATGGTACAGATATACCAGGTTCTATTTGCTCCTGGGCCAGATCTGGGCCTTGACCCTCAGGTTCATCTTTATCTTTTCTTGACTCTGCTGAGTATCATAGTCTCTGCTGAAACCTAAGACTGTGCTTCTAGAACTCTTTTACCAGCTGGTTTCAAATGTGTTCAGTCAATGTGAGATGAAAGACCTCGAAGTGGGGGAAGGCAGAAGGCAGAAGACAGTTCGTCTCCTTCTCTCTCCCAGGGCAGTGTTGTTGGCAGTGGCTCACATCCCACCTCTAGCTCTCACTGGCTGTCTTGCCATGGTTCACCCACCTGACCCATCCCTTCTACTCTAGCACTACCACCTCCTCCTCCCAGCTTAGAAGGTGTGGTGGCTTTCTGGTATTATTGATCTCTGAGACATTGACGCAATGTTATGGTTTGGACATGAGGACTCCTACAAAAGTTCATGTGTGAGACAATGCAAGAATGTTCAGAGGTCAAATGATTGGAGTGTGAGAGCTGTAACCTAACCAGTGGTTTAATTCACTGATATGGATTAACTGGCTGATTACTGTAGGCAGATAGGGTGTGGCTAGAGGAAGTAGGTAACTGGGGAATTGACTTCAGGTTTATATTTTGTCCCTAGTGAGTGGAGCTCTCTCTGCTTCTCGGCTGTCATATTCTGAACTGCTTTCCTCCACTATGCCCCTCCACCATGATAATTAACCTCATCTCAGGCCAGAGCTATGAAGTTAGCTGACTATGAACTGAACCTCTAAAACCATGAGCCAAAATGAATGTTTTCCTCCTCTAAGTTGTTCTTTTCAGGTCTTTTACTCACAGCAATGCAAAGTTGACTAAAACACTTATTTTGTCTTACCCATTTAGAGCCTCCATTACCTGTGGAGCCAGTTCCCTACATTAAATGACCTCCACTTTATATACTTAGCATGTATGAAGTTGTTTTCCAGATTAGATCCTGACTGATACGGTTTCCTTTCCCTTCTTGCATAGTAAAGTACAGAACTCATTCTCTTATCTCCCTCATTCTCCTTGCCCTTTGTTACTATTTCATGGCAGTGCAAATATTTGATTCCTCTCAGAATTTCTTAAAAAATTATAAATTTTTGTTGCCAAAATACTCAACATTCTGTCTCTATGCCTGTACTCCTTTTAGTATCCTGAGTCTTATATTTGTAACTAGACAAATCACCAGGAAGATGTATGGTTGGTTTAAATTAACTTTCATACCCACAAAGAGGCTTCCCTGAGATATCATAACACCATTCTATATTGAATAGTTTCCCCCATACTCCACACCCCACACTAGTACATCAATGAAACAAATTCAATACATCTATTTTTAGTACACATATGTCATGTATTCTATCAGGCACCTAAGGTCCTAAGGTAATTAAGACTCAATCATAGTCTCAGGAAGTTAACCATAAAAGTTCTGTTGTAAAATGTTTACATTTCCAAATTTTTTTATTTTACCCAGTAGTACAAATATGCGCCCACCATCATCCTCTTTGCCTTGTCTTCTAGGAAGCTCAGAGCTAATCCTAAATCTCAATCATAATAACCATACGAGCCCAACAGTTGCCGATTTTTGCCTCTGCCTTCCTCCATAGATATTTTTAATTCTATTTTAAAAACCTTGTCTATATGCTTCTTTAATATAAACCTCCTGAAATGCCTTCAGTATGTAGATTGCACATTATAAGTAATATATAATCCTTTTTGTAGGAACACCTACAACATCTAAGTATCTAAGTACATGGTAGTTGCTCAGTGAAGAATTGAGTTATTGTCAAAATCAGGTGGCAATACAGCCTGTAATTGAATGCAATTGCTAATCTATTCATAACAATCCCTTGTAACAACAATCTTTGGTCTGGTATTTTTCTCATCAAATCAAAAAAAAAAAAAAAAAACTCTTGTTTCCTGGTGCCACTTACACCATCTCAATTGCCTCCCAAGTAGACAAATTGTCTCACTTTTTATGTCCAAATGTGCTACTCAGCAATTAGACCCCCATCAGGCCATCCCCAGTTCAGTGAATATAATTTGAATCACCCTCATCATGCCTGGAAAAGCAACCACTTTCTGGCCTCTTACTATTCAATCTGGAGGGGGAAAAACGCACCCATCCAAAGGGTTTTATTTTTCTTACCAGGCTTTTCTCATCCAAGACACCTGGCTCTCAGCTGATCCTGTCTAACTGCTAAAAGGAAGCAACTTGGAGTCCCCTAAAGGGAGGGGGGAGGCTGAAGGCTGGGTGCGTCACCTGTGCATGCTGGGGACACCTACAGAAAGAACTCAGCTGTTTGAACTGGAGTCTCCTTAAAAAATAGCCCTCTCTCTGTGCATTCACTGAAAAAAGAGAAACTAGAAGAGCAGCTAGAATGATCAGAGTGTAAGGCAGGCACAGCTCCCCAGCACAGATGCCACCGCTGCACGTGCTGAGGCCACCACGGACATGACTAAACAGCCTGTCCCTCTTTCCTACTGAGCCCCACCATGGCCTCCGGATGTTTCTCAACCCACAGGCCAGGCTGCTACCCCAAGGGTCATGGTATCCGAGAGACAGCCCCATGCTGCCTCTCCTTGCCTGGGCTCTTAGGCCACATACTCCCACCAGACACCTGGATCCTGCGGCCCTGGGTGATTAAGCTGGACCTAAGGTGCTGGGTCACAGGAGACAGGACAGCAGATCATAGAGCCTGCGCTTCAGCCAAGACTCCTGTGTGTGCAGAGCTGTTTATCCTGTGGGGACTGCGTGCTCTTTCACCATTTTATAAAACTAGAGTTAGTGTAGCTTTGTGCTTTGGGTTTTTTTTGGGGGGGTGTGGGGGGTGTTTTCTCATTTTTCCTTGTTCTTACTCTTTGGACTGGAAAATTTGGATTAATTTCTACCTCTCTAAGCCAGGCTTTCCTCATCTTTAAGAATATACACCTTCCAAAGGCTTGTTGGATGATAAAATAATGTACTTTTATGAGTATCAGTGCAGTACTGGAATTAGTATCATAAGCTTTGGAGCCAGAAGTATATTAAGCATATTAATCTATGATCTGCCAGTTTCTATTTATAATATTTGAGGAAATTTCTTAACTTCTCAGGGCCTCAGTTTTCTCATCCTAATAATAATAATAGTATTGATAGCAGCAATTACCTCATATTACCATTCTGAAATTAAGTTGATGCTGTATGTTAAGGGCTTAACATAACCACATGATAATTACTCCAGAAACATTCATTAGTTTCTATCATTATTTTGACACATGCTTTTCATTGAGTGTGTACCAAATTCTAGTTTTTGTTTGTTCAATTGTCTTTGTTTTTTAAAAAAAAGTCTCACCTGCTTTTTTATGTCTTAGGATTAAAGTGAGAGGTGAAGCTTCATTGGTCTAAAAGGAATTTTAAAACCTTGCTTGCCTGGCATGCACGAGGATGTGGGTTTAAAGTATCAGAGCAATAGAAGCCACATGAAAAACTAAATAAAATTGCCACCCCCCAAACTGTCCCTCTCTCTCAAAAAAAAAAAAAAAAAAAAAAACACCTTGATGTCAACATGGGCCCTGCAAGGTTCTCCTGTTTGCCACAGGCTGCTTATGGACCGGCCACTCGCCGCCTCCCCTGCCCTCCAAGGTGGCAGGCCTCTTTGGCTAAGGGAATCTGCTTCATCATGCGTCTCCAGGAGACAATGTATTCAGCCTCATAATTACGTGCTTTTCCCCAATCACGTAGCATTATACACCACATCACCACGCTGCTGAAAAAAGCCCCAAATGCTAATTAGTCCTCAAATTATCATTGATTTGATTTGATGTTGAATAAGCTTTGCCGTTTATATTTAGGCAAGAACTTCAGATTCAAGATGCTCGCTCTCTCTGAGATTGGGGTTTTAAATAACTCCGCAGGGCCTGTCTTCCTTGTTCAATGTGTTTATGTCAAGAAATCAGACTGGCTGCTCTCCCTGGCTGCAGATGAATGCTGGGTTGATTGAGTGCAAGAGAGGAATTATCCTCCCTCAGTCACAGATCAAAGCTCAGGAGCCCCGGAGTACAGAAGTCCCCATCTTGCAGGAGGCCTCGGGGAGGAGAGGGCTGAGAGAGGAGTAAGGAAACCATCTCTAGCCAGGAACACATGAAGGAACCGAATTTCCAAGAAACATTCAGCTGATGCTTCTTAGTCCTCAGAAGCAGCCTGTTCCACGGGCTGCATCTCCATCATTTCTAATATGGGTGCTGGTAGTTGTGGAAACTGAGGCTCAGCAGCTTTTGATGACAGCACTGATCACAGAGCAAGTGAGTGAGAGAAGTCAGTCTGAGTTTGTATCTGCATCCTCCAACTCCAATCCCCATGAAAGACTGTTCTGAGTCTCTCCATCACTCACTGCCTTCTGGTCCCCACCTCAGAGCACCTCGGCACCACTTCACATCCCACGCACTCTACCAGCCAGCTCCCTGTTCCATGAAGGAAAAGTCATTTGATGGTTATGTTTTTTAAAATTACTAGATGATGGGGGCTGGAGCAGTGGGGGCTGCTTGCCTGGCATGTGTGCGTACTCAAGTTCGAACCCCAGCACCACATACACAGCGAAGTCTTGGAGCAACGAAAGTCACATGAAAAACTAAATAAAATTGATTCTCTCTCTCTCTTACTGGATGATGTATGTCCTTAAATTTTTCATATGTAAACCATGTTCTAAAGCAATCATATCACTTAGAATACGCAGAAATGATCTCAAAATCCTAAATAAGTAATAATCTAAAAACACAAAATTTTCTGCTACTAAAAAATGCCTATTCTTGTCATGTGATAAAAACTATCCATAACTTCAATGGGTAATCACTTTGATACACGACTTTAAAAGTAAGTACTAGGGCACAATCTCACTGAAGTATATATTTCTTTCATTAATAAAACGGAACTTTGCTTGACAAATCAATGTGGGCTTTATTGCCTTTGACTTTCCTTCTTAAGATAATAAATAGTATATGGAGCAGGGTGGGGGGAGAAAGCAAAGAAGAGGAGAAAGATGATAAGAAGTCAGGCTGCATCCTGGGTCTGAGGCTTTAGCATTCCTGGTCTGACAGGCCCAACCGCACCCCAGGTTCAGCAACAGGCAGTGGCAGTGTGGTTAGGAACAAGGACACTAGAGCCAAACTCCAAGGGTTTAACTCCTGGCTGAATGTCCTTGGGTGAATTTCTTGCATTTTGCATTCTTCCTCCCGCATCTACCCTCTGGTGAGATGGGCATGATAATAGCACGGCTTCACAGACTGGGAGAAGGGGAACAGAGCGCGGTGGTACTGGTAAGCAGTCCACAGCTTGTAGCTCACAGGAGATGTACCACCCAGAACCCCCACCAGGAAAGTCTTGTTGCCACCCCCAGCAATCAATTTCTTCAGGGTTACCTGAGGCCATGACCTTCCTGGGGCAAACCATCTCTGTGGCTGAGGTAGGGGCATACATGCTTGGCCATTTGGGCCCATGACAGCCCTGCCCAGGTAGGCAATACTTGCTTCTGAGCTCCTGCATTTTGGCCAAGGCATGGTCTAGTCTGCATCATAGTCCAACTTTTTCTTTCCAACTCTGCTCCTTACCCATCCCTTCATGTGTGTAGATCTCTAATAAGTGCCTTGCACCCCAAACTCCATCTCAAAGTTCTGCTGCAGAAGAAACTAACCTGCAACTGGTATTTCTATTGCTTTAAAAAGTGTTAATTTCTCTTCCTAAGTAACTCTCAAATACAGCTCTGCTCCTCTATTCGTATTTCCATTTTCAGACTTGGGGTCCTCACTATTTCATACTGACCCTGACCACCCCCCAAGGGGTGACAGTTCTCATGTAGACACCCACTTAACTCGCTTAACTCTGCTTTCTTCCTCCAGTACTTAAGGAGGCATCGGAGGCCTTAAACCCAGGAGCCGTACTCTTTGGCTCCTTCCTTTCTGCCACTGGCTCAAAATCCCTTGAGTGGTTGATGTACTTCCCACTCTGTACTCATTGTTCTGCCTCCTCCTCCTCCTCCCTCTTCTTCTTCTTTTTAATAGAGTGAGAGTCAATTTTATGTGGGTTTTTTGGTCTGTTTTTCATTTCTCCTCCACATAGTTGTTTATGCAGTGCTGGGGATGGAACCCAGGTCCTCATGCATGCCAGGCAAGCCCTCTACTGCTGAGCCACCTCTCCGGACCTCTGGCTTCTTTCTAACTAGATCAACTCTTGCTCACGTCTCAAGGTCTAACTCAAGCGTCGCTTCCTCTGAGAAGAGGCCACCTCTCTGAACGTCCTTGCCTCTAGACTCAAGCAGTATTTAGTGGGCTCTTCACTCTATCACAGCTTCTCTGAGGGACTCCAGGTTCTACATACATCTATCTTTTAGAAATACATTATTTTTGTGACTTTTTCATACTACAAAAGTAAATAGGCTAAATGCAGAAAATTTAATGCAGATGAGCAAAAGAATTAAATGAAAGTTCCCTACAAATCTCAACACCAGTATTAACCACTGTGTACATTTTTGTATGCATCCTAAGTTTTATTTATGTATACATATTTATAATATCTACAGTTAAGTTGGACTCTATATATATGCTGATTTTAAACCTGATTCTTAAAACTTGATTAAAAATATCAACAGATTTTACTAAATAATAAATAAAATAAAATAACAATGTCTAAGTATTTAAATACTTTACAATAGTATTTTTAGGGATTCTAGTTTTCAATTTTATGGAGGTAAATGATTTAATATTGCTTGTGTTTTAGTCATTTTTATTCCAGTAACTAACATAATATCCAAAATATGTTAACTCAGTAAATGTTTATTGAATGTGTTTCCAACATACAAGAAGGCGGCGGGGGATGAAGACACTTCTTCAACACAGCACCCCTACTGATGTTAGCCTTACCTCTTGCCTCTACTGTTGAACGTCCTAACTCTACTTAGGTTACAGTCTGAACCTCCTCAGCTGCCATTTTCTCCTAATACATATTGATTGGCCTCTGCATCCACCATTCCTCAACATGGTTTATAGTAAGATCCTCAGTGACCTCCTTATTGTTAGAGCCCATATTTTTTGTTGCCATCATGGTTACATTTCCCCTCTCAAAGCTCTCTTCTGACCATCTGTGCTCTCACCTCCTCCTGGGTCTCATTTTGCTTCCCTTGCCCAACCACCTTCCTCTTACTGTCCTTGATATATTTTTTATGTTCTCCCAGGGTTCATTCTTCAAGTCCTTTTTCTCCAAGTACAGTATTTCAAACATCATTATACTTCAAAGAATGACTTCTTTGCAAGAAGCAGAAATACAACCTAAGTTACCTTTCTCCAGAAAGGAAAGAATCAATTATTCACAGAATCCAAGAAAGGGATAATAATCAAATACATTCAGGGCAGAAGTATGGTTGGAGAGCAAGAACAATTGCATGTGGGACTTGAAGAGGACTTAAATGGCACATGCCAATGTCTTTCTCTGGCTCAGTAAACCAGATGTATTTTCCTAATCATTCAGGCTTTCTTCATTCTCAACCAAGGAAACATAAAAGCCTACACAGCTTAGGCTCAATCACCCTTTTTTTCCCCCTCTGTGAAGAAAGGCATTGAGGCATTCTCCTAGTCCCACTTCTAAATATATAAACCAAGAGCTCTTATTGGTCAGGCTCAAATCAGGTCTCCACTCATGGGCCAATCAGCAGTGACCGGGCATGGGTCCATTCCAGAAGAAGGTGGCTCCTGCAGACTTTATAGTTGCAGTAAGGGAAAGGGGGAAGGAACTGATTTTTAAAAGGCCTGTTTCCAGAAAAATGATATGGGTTTTGCTAAATAAGTAAACTTGGCCAGGTGTGGTGGTGCATACTTGTAATCCCAGCAGCTCAGGAGGCTGAGACAGGAGGATCAGAAGTTCAAAGCCAGCCTTCTCAATTTAGCAAGCCCATAAGCAGCTTAGCAAGGCCCTAAGCAACTTAGTAGGACTCTGTCTCAAAATAAGAAATAAAAAGTGCTAGAGATGAGGCTCAGTGGTTACAAAACCATGGGTTCAATCCCCCATACCAAAATACATAAACAATGTACAGTCCACTAAAGTCTCAATAGAAAATGTTAACTGGAGAGAAGTTTTAAATGAAGACTAGGAGAAAAAATGCAAAGGAGCATGAACATGTAAAGACATCTCCAAAACTGTGTGTGTGTCCTTTTATTCTAATGCCTTGTTCACCAAGGCTAATTTGGCTCCTAGGAATGCAAGGGAAACAATTTCTGGAGTATATACCAAAGATTTTGCCTGCTCAAAAAATGTATAGTTCCAATTGAAAACAAATATATAACAGCTAGTTTTCACATCAATCTTTTGTGAAATTGATCCAATTCTCCTTATTTAGTGTCTAGGACACCATAACGTCTCCATGTCTTCACTAAATTGATAAAGAATGAATGGGTGAAGAGTCTGGGGTCATTCTCTGCTTATGGAGATGATATTATAGATCCAAATTTGCCCATGTGAAGACAAACTCTAAACTACCATTACACTTATATGTGAGGACAGCTAGAGGGGACTTTTGCTATTTTTGCCCCACAGACTCCTTTTTTAAAATAATATTTCTTTTTGTGATAGATTGGAAATTATTTTTTGAATTCTTTCTCCCTCTCTATAACGGAATTATGTATTCTGACCTACTGCCATGTGATGTGCCTGTACATACTGAGAAAAGAATATACATTCCTGCCTTATTAACTTTGAGCTTGACCATGTGACACACTTTGACCAATGGGAGATCAGGAATCTTTGACACTTGCTATGTCAAATCAGGAGTTTTAAAACTGCTTGCATGGTTTGGCTTGATCCCTCTCACTCTTGCACCAAGAAAGGGCACAGCATATGCTAGAGTTGCCACTCTTTCACTTTGGATTGCAGAATAAGAAAATATATGGGTTGAACTAAGCCCAGTTGATCCACAGCCCCTGTGGAACATGAGATAGAAATAAATGTGTCATCATGAGCCTCTGAGATATTGGGGTTCTTATTGCAGCAAAACCCAACAAATGCACTCTCCAAATGAACTCTACATATTGTTGTAATTAATTCATTTTCTTATTTTGTATTTCACTGACTGCCACAAATAGCCACTGGCCAGTGTGCGTTAAGGAGGGAATAATTTGTTTTAGTAGAAAGCTCCTGAGCAATGGAGCCTAAAGATTTTAATAACCACCTGTGGCATGGATACTTCATCTCCATTAAACTCTGAACTTGTAAAAATGAAGATCACATTATCATGAGGAAGAAAGTAAGTGATGTGTGTGGACCAGCATGGCTTACTAGTGAATATTCAGTGAAGGGAAGAAGGAATATGTGAACCAATGAGTGGGTTTTATATTCTACTCATTCAGCCTCTAAATATTTATTGAACACTTACTATGCGCTAGCTTTTGTGGGGAAATGTAGTAATGAATGAAATGGATAAAAATCTCCTCGTGAGGAGTAAATGCTTATGAGAGAAACAGAGAATAAGTAAGTGTAGTTTAAGGTCGAATAAGTACTATCAAGAAAAACAGAGTAGGGTACATATGACATTATCAAGTTAAATCAGAAATGACCAGAAAAACCCTCTTTGAAAAGGTACGTTTGAAAAAACACTTGTCTCATGAATATGATTGCCATGCAAATACGCAGGGGAAGCGCAGCCCAGGTGGAGGGACCAGCAAGGCCAGAAGCCCTGGGCGAGAATGTCCTTGGGATGATTGAGGAGAATTTGGGTGGTGAGGAGATTTTGTGAGGACTGTGAAAAAAGAGGAAAAGAATTAAATGAGGGTGCAGGTGAGGCCCAGAACCAGAATCTGAGGCATCTTATAGAACTTCAGATTTTACTCCAAATTGAAAAGGAAATCCCAGAGGGTTCTGCAGAGCAACGGAAGGCAAACTGTTGGGGCCACATCACCTTGGAGATGCTTCCCATCTAAATCAATGTGGAAATGAGGCAGATGGAGCTGAGTTCAAAGATCAAAGGAGAAGGTGGAACTGAAGAAATCAATTTAGTAATCCTCAATGTTCAGATGTATTTAAAGCCATGAGATTAAATACCTTCCCCCAAGAATATGGATTCAGAAGAGATGCAGAACAGCCATTTATCTTTGGGTTTCTTACAGTGATCAGCATAGACATGTAGTCGATGCTCAATAAATGGTTGTTAAATTGAATGTATAACCTTTGGACCAGATGGAAGAATAGGAAACAGGTACACACATCTTCAAAACACGACCGACCTTGGCATTTGGGTCTAGGCTTTAAGATACATCTTGTTAATTATCGTTCTCCTGTTCTGGTCTTGTATTTGAGGGTTATCCCAAAAGAAAGAATTCTCTGCCCATTGGGCATTTTCCTTGACTATCCTCTCTGAGTACCTATGTCTCTTCCTCTGTAGTATTGGGATTTTTAAATTTATAGTGATGTTCACAGTAGTAACAGTAGCTTCTACTAAATATTCTCACAAGAAACTAGTGAGATAAATATTGTCACCCCCATTTTGCAAAGAGGAAACAAAGATCATACTATAGTACATGGCAGAAAAGAGGCTGGCACCTAACTCTATTTGACATCAAATTCTGGGATCTTTCCATACTTTCTAGCTGCAAGACTTCAATTCTTGATCCAAAAACTGTGTCAGCTGGATGAAGTGTTCATTTTTGCATATTTTAGGTAAAAATAACATCTGTCACTTCTTGAGTGGTTGCAGTGGGCTAGGGAAATATACTAAACAATTTTGCTACATTATCTCATTTACTTCTCATTAAGACAGTATGAGGCAGGTACTATTGTAATCACCATTTCACAGAGAGGGCCATTCAAACTTGGGTTAAATGACTTCTCCAAGGTCATCCAATGAATTGAATAGCAAATCCAGGATGCAAGCCCAGATCTGGCTCCAATACCTTAGCACTTATCAAACGCAACTGCTAAAACGCACTTATTGGTGATGTTAAACACAATAAATAAAAGCTAAACAAGAAAATTATTTTGGTTTAGAAGGGTTGATAAAATGAACAAAGAATCTTAAGTGGTGAATGTTTAAATACAATTTGAACCAGAAAAATGAAGTTTATTTTATTAGCATTTTCTTTATTTCCCAGAAACCCAAGTGATCATGCTGAAGTTTCTCTTCAGTATCATCTGGAATGCATCTTTGGCAGCATAATGCATTGGAGAAGAAATTGTGTTCAAAAATGGACTTTAGATCTTTGCTCTGCCATTTACTCTCTGTGACCTTGGAGAAACTACTTTTGTTCTCCTGAACTTGATCTCCTCATTTGTAAAATGAGAATAATAACACGTGGGGAGAGGATCAAACAGTGAAATAAGTAAGTGCCACTTATAAGTAAATATAAGGAAAGTACATCATAGCATTATTAAAATACAAGTGTCAATTATTTTCCATGAGCAAAAATAGACACGGACTCTGGATATCCATGAAGAAAAGGAAAAATTATCCAGAGAGACAATGGTTTGCAGTTACTGAAGGCATGCAATAGGTGATTAACAAATGCTTACTGAAGGTCAGAGAGTATGGTTTTCGGTGACGCAAGATGGAAGTGCTGTGGATGTGTTGTACAGCAATGTGCGTATAGTTACCAATATTGTAATATACACTTAAAAATGGACAAGAGGATTCACTTACGCTATTTTTATACCACCACTAAAACAAAAGTGACTAATATTTGAAGACAGCTTTCCATTTCAAAAGTTTATTTCTAAAAGCCAAAGTAATTCTTGAACATCTGGGGAACACCTACAGGATTCGACACAAAAGCAAACCTTTAGTTCAGAAATAAACTTTGATGTTTGAAAATGAAAGACAAAGACCTGTTTCCTGGGGGCAGAGAGCACTTCTCCCAGCAGCTTGAGAGGCAGATAGCAACCTGAGAGCTGCTCCATCTCCTTCATCCCAGCCCCCTCGCCCCCTCCCCAGTCTCACAGCCCACCTTCCCACACGTTGCCACCCCTCTCTGCAGCCTCCTCCTCCCTAGCCCTGCCAAGGTCCTTAGTTCCACTCTCCCACTCTCTTCCCTTTTCCATCCCCTGTAGCCAGTCTTTATACAGAACCAAGGCATGGTACTCTTTAACATTCCTGGCAATTATTCCATTTCCTTATTCTTTAGGAAATTTTAATCATTGACTTTAATTAGAAGTTCAAGAGACTTGAAGATTTTATATTCAACCATTCCCTAAACAAATATTTCCTATGCCACAGATTGAACTTGGAATTTATCTGTGCATAATATAGACTCAGTCTTTGCCCTTATGGAATTCATAGTTTTGAAGAGGTATCAGATATGAAAAGAGGCAATCAAAAGCTGCTATAAACAAATACTTGCACAGAGATGTTCATAGCAGCACTATTCACAATAGCCAAATGGTGAAAGCATCTGTACTATCCAACAGCAGACTAGTGGACAAAATGTGGTATAGTCATACAATGGAATAGTATGCAGCCATAAAATGAGTGCAGTTCTGATTCCTACTACCTGGATGAAACTTGAAAGCACTATGTTAATTACAAGAAGCCAGACACAAGAGAACACATATTTACCCAGAACGGATATAGATACATAAGACAGATGGTTGCCAGGTTCTAGGGGTAGGGAAGAATGGCAGTAACTGCTTAATGACTACAGAGCCTTCTGTGGGGATGATGAAAATTTTTTAAACTAGGTTGAAGTGGTGCTTGTTCAACATTATAAATGAACTGAATGCCACTGAACTGTGCACTTTAACATGGCTAATTTCACATTACATGAATTGCAGGTAAATTTTTAAGTATAGTGTGAAAAGTACTGTGAAGGAGTAAGTAGAGGTGAAATTTGCTTTTGTCTGTCTGTTGGGACTGGGGATTGAACCCAAGGCTTCCCCCAGGCCAGGGGAGTGTTTTGCCACTACATCTTGAGCTAGCACATGAAATTTATTCAGGATAAGATTCATGAAGGAGATGCCCTACACATTGTGATGCTCATTCATTCATTCAACAAATGTTTATCAGGGTTTCTGTACATATCAAGCCATCTTCCAAGGCTGGGGCATAGCTGTGAGCACAATAAGCAAACTCCCTTCTCCTCAAGCAGCTTATACTTGGCAAAGAGGATGAGGGAGGCAAACAAATATATATACTTTAAATGTTTTATGTTATCCTAAAAGGTTATATATGCTATGCAAAAAATATAGTAGAGCAAGGGTTGTGGGGAGCTCCAGACAATGTTGGAATGTGGAGGAATTATCCTGACAAAAGGGAAAATGTCCTGGTAGACATTTCCTGCTCATACACACATGACTTATGATTGTTCCCTGCACTCAGCCAACCCAATCCTTCTATTTTATTCCTTATCTCTGTTCATGTTGCCCATCAAGCTAAAATGTTAGAGTTGATATATTTTCCTATTCAATAAGACTTTAAGATAATTTTCCAAACAGAAATATTTTAGATGCTTTTTGCTAAAGACTTTTGGTAGTATCCAGGTTATTAATATTCCATCTAAAATTAACACTTAAATTTTTAAATGCAGGATTTTATAAAACATCCCAAAATCTTAAAAATAATTTCATTATGCTGTAGACCAATATTTTTCCTCCTGAATATTTCTCCAATGTTATGATTTGAGTTAAGAGGGGAAAATGGGACTTGCTTTTAGAAATTGTAATCACAGCTAATTTGTCAAGAATATTTCTACTCCATAAAATAAACTAACATTGATTTTACTAACTCTACAGTAGAAACTGTAGAAAATGAGAAAGCTGATCAGTAAAACGGAGACATCCCTAACCGGATGTGTCCTCCTCCTTTTCTATGCAGACTTTCTCTTTTATGCATTTGTCAGAGAAACTTAAAGGAGAGGATTTCCCACCGGTGTCCTTCCTCTCTGTCCTCCTTCCTAACTCACAAAGTCTTTTTATTCTCTACTAGATGCCAGCAACATCTCTTAACCTGCTAGAAGAACAATAGAATAGCAGGAGTAAGGCTCAGGACCTGTCACCCTAATACACCCGATCCCTAGAACCAAGAGGTCCTTAGCTCGGAAGTCTCTGGCTTTCAACTTGGATTCTGCCACCCCACATCCACCCCACAGATGCATAGGGTGAGGTCCTTTGAACAGCAATACTGACAGCCCCCAGATTCTTAAGGTGTGAGCTGGGATAAGATGGAGCTGTGTCTTTTAAAATTTTTATTCATTTGTTTGTTTATTCATTTATGTTTAGTACTGAGCATTGAACCCAGGGTTGATTTACCACTGAGCTAAACATCCAATCCTTTATTTTATTTTTTATTTGTTTGTTCTTTTGAGAAAGGGGCTCACCAAGCTGCTGAGGGTCCCCCTAAGTTGCTGTCGCTGGCCTTGAATTTGTGATCTACCTGCCTCTGTATCCTGAGTCACTCTGATAACAGACATTTGCCACAGGCCTGGCATGATACCTTTTTTTTGTTTTATTTTTAATTGACAAATAATCCTATGTATTTTAATCATCATGCTTTCTCCCTCATCCAGAGCAGCTAAAAGGAGCTGAGCCAAAAGAGGGTGGGATGGAGCTTCTCAATTTCCCAAACCAAAGTGATGCAGTGGCTGGGCTGCGGTGGCTGTGTCCACACCTGGTGGAAACACAGACTTAAAATTTTGCCTGAAAGGAACAAGATTCTACTTCAGAATTGGGGTTGAAATCCATATGTGCTGTATTTCTTAATACAACCTTAATCAAATCACTGATCCCAAGGCTTAGGTAAGGTTTCCACATTTGGGAAATGGAATACCTATCTCTCAGAGTTGTCTTCCACAGGTGGAAAACTTGGCACATAGTAGGTTTTGGAAAAGGATGGATCTCAACAGATGTTTATTGAAATCTCCATCGTTTTCCAGATTACAGATCCAAAGGGCTATGCTTTTGACAGCTATGTTGATAAAACATCTGGGTGGCTGCCAGTATGTTTTTCTCAATTTCTATCCAGATGTTCCAGGCCCCACACAGACCCAGCTAATGCTAGTACATTACTCGATTAGGTATCAGTTATTGGATAAAAACAATGTGCAGTAATTTGATGCATACAAATAAGGGTTGAAGGAGAAGAGAAAAATGTGGCTTATGACAGTCAAGCTTAATTTTTACAACTTTTTCCTATGATGTCCAAAATAAAGTCCATCTTCCTTGTAACAGTCTATCAGTTAAAAAGAAGGTATCTAGTCAGGTGTGGTAGTGGATGCCTGTATGCCTGTAATCTCACAGATTCAGGAGGCTGAGGCAAGAGGATTGCAAGTTTGAGGCCAGTCTCAGCAACTTAGCAAGGCCCTGAGCAACTTAGCAAGATTGTGTCTCAAAATAAAAAATAAAAAAGAGCTGGTGATGTGGCTCAGTAGTTAAGAACACTTGGGTTCAATCTCCAGTACTAAAGGAAAAAAAATTTCATCTCAAAGATTTTGTATTCTGAACCCCAATTGGAGAAAGGAAAACTGAAGCCCAGAAAAGTCACGTGATTGTACAAACGTGGCAGCTACTTAGCAGCAAATCTGAGGCTGAAACTCAATAATCCTAATTCCCAGTTTCATGCTCTACCAGGTTTCCCCACCACTTTTCACTGCAGAAAGCACTTTGAGACTGTATTTTAAACTGGAAAGAATCTTGGAGTTTGCATAAAACAGAAAAAAAATTAATGTCATTTATTAAACATCCTTTTGAGGTAGAACATGTGTCCTTTACAGATGAGCAGAGCACTCAGATGGATTGAGTAATGTACCCAAGGTCACAGAGGTAGTACTGGAGTTGAGATGCTAATCAGGCAGACTGACTCTAAAGCTATGTCCCAGTCATGGCTTCGGTAGGTTGTTAACTACTGCAGAGAAGGCAGCATGATGCATGGGAAGGACACAGTCAGAGGAATCTGAGACTATCCCACTCTGCTATGCAGTTCACGAGGAGAGATTTTTTTTCTTTGAGGGGCACACCTAACTGTAACTTAGCTGCCTCTCCTCTGGGCTGTATGATATTTGCCTGGTTAGTAGTGTGTAGCTCCCTCTGGGTAGGCTATGGAGACCACAGTGGTTTACACCTTTCAGTTTCATCATTTAGTTCCAGCATGTAAGAGAGCACTTGGCAAATAGTAGGTGCTCCATAAATAAATATTTTATTGACTGGAATGGGAGACTCAGTAAGTCATTTTCTCTGCCTTGGCTCCTTAATTCCTATTTATAAAACGGAAAAGCTATGGTTGATCTGCAAGATCAATGTCTATCTCTGAAATTCTCTGAATATTTGATCCTGGGATGCCCAAAGAGGTAAAGTAAACTGTATTTTAATGTCTAATTCTTTAATGTCTAATATATGAACTTACGTAAAGAAGGCAATACTTGAGTTTCCAGCAAATTAGAGGCAGGAAGATAAGATATTTGTAAATAGGAGAGGCCAAAGCTCAGGCAGAATTTGGGGAACTTTGGAGGCAGCTGAGCTTGGAAATCCATGTAAGATTTATTATCTCAGTGAATTGGTCAGCTTGAATTTACAATCTAAGACTGTATCGATTTACCATTGATAGACAATGCCTGTGGGCTCCAGTGATCAGAAACATCCTAATGAGAATGTGGATGAATCAATAATTAGGATCTGAGCCAGATTAGCAAAATATAGCAACGTTGCGGATATTCATGCAGAGTTCATTATGTGGTCCTCTCCTCTGAGCTCCAAACCCACATGCTTAACTGATCACTGGATCTATCCATGTGGACGTCACACTGCCACCTCTAACTCAATGTATCAAAGCAGATGCCAGCATCATATACCTCAAATTTCCTCATTTCTTCCAGTGTACTATATATTAAAGCTCATATTTCAAACAAAAATCCTGAAGCCTCATAGAGCTCCCTCAATCATCTGCCATCAAAACCCAATGATTCTGTCTCCTTATTGTGGCTCACACCTCCTCTTCTCCGTCATCCCCACCACCCATGCCCGTATCTTCATAACTGTTTCCTTAAACTGTTGCAGCTCTCTCTTATATGGTTTCTTGGATTCTCACGTTGGTTGTTCCAGTCCCACCTCCATACTACACCCAATATGTCCTTTCTAAGATTTATTCTGGTTAGATCCCTCTCTGCATAAAACTTGTCCCCACTTCCTTTACTTAGGGACTTCAGTCCAAACTTCTAACCATGCTGTTCATGTCTTGGTCCTGCCTACCTTCCACCTTCATCCACATCGAGTCTTCCTTGTGGTCCAGGTTTTCCAGCCCTCACTCTTGCCCGTTAGCAGAGGCCTCACAGACCCCAAATGCTGGGGCAGCTGTCCATGGTTCTGACTCATCCAGGTTTGCCCCTGGAGCTTTTCTCCACCATTGGGATGCTGGACACATTCTGGTCCAAAAGCTCCTCGAAATCTACTTTTCTCTTTGTTTTATTCCCAATATTGATAATCCTTTTTATAATTGTTGCATAACCAAAAATATACTTGCCTCATGTTTCCATATCTAGTATAAGACATTCTTCTCTGTTTTTGGTGTTTGAAAAATAAAAACTGGATAGGTATTTTATGTATCTCTGTACCATATTTTCAATGGTTTCTATAAACATTTATTGATTAGCTGTCAGGATACTGGTAGCACTGGGCCAGGCATTTGGCAAATAAAAATCGGGGGGAAGTAGGTTGTTACTTCAGAGAACTTGCATTAAAGGGAAGCTGTGTATATGCAAGGAGAATGTAGTGCAATTAAGGTGTGGAGGAAGCAGGAAAACTGAGTTCATAGGGAAATAAAGGTAGGGGGGACACTCATTAACATCTAATATTTTATTAAATGCTGAATATGCATGATCTCATTCAGTCCTTAGAACCACATGAGATTAAAAACTACTTATTGTCCTGTTTAAAAGATTGAAAACTGAAGCTTAGAGTGTTGAAATAAGCTCTCCAACATCACATGGTGGTGACCGGTATAACCAGGATTAGATCTGCAGATTCTAGACACATCACTGAGCTCTCTCCAGTTCTATCCCCCTTTTGTCCCAGGAGCATCCACTCCTGCCTGAGGCTTGGAATGAAAGCTATCAGAAGAAAAATAGATTGCTGATGCTTCAATCCTTGTTTTAAGGGAATTATAACATCACATGCTTTTAGGTTGAGAAGTAACCTTTGGTATCATTTAGTCCAAAACTCCAGATGTGGATGAATTGAGACCCAATGGGGTTTGGTACTTTCTCAGAATCATATTTATCAAATACAGAGTTTATATCTGCAATCATATTTCTTGACTGACCCTGATACCAGTCCCTTCTCACTGAATGGGAGGCACACCTGAAGATTGAAGAAAATGGTCAGCGCATGGAATCAAACATGAACAATGGATGGATAAGGTAGAATTGTGTTCTGTTCACTGTTGCATATTCCATGTTTTCTAATTCATTCTAATGATTAATATTCAATAAATGCTTTTCTAAAAATAAATGAACAAAATATAAGCTGAACCAACCAATCCCATCTGGAATAAAACTTCAGCTAATTCTGATAAGGATTCTATATTAAGTAAGAACTGTTTACTGAGCAGCTACCAAATGCCAGTCAATATGTTAAGTGCTTTGTACATGTAATCACATTTAAATTTTTAGCAGTTTTAACAGTTCTATGAGTTAAGTATATTAATATGTTGCCCTCATTATAAGAAAACTAAGGATTAAAAAAGTTAAAATTCTCTCCAGATCAGAAGCTATGAGAGAGACAGCTGGAATTTAAATCCATGCAGTCTGACTTCAGAACCTGTGATCAATATGTGCCAACTTCACTTCACTGGAACTAAGAAAACTTGTCCTCCTTAAACCCAGAACAGTAAGGAGGACCCCTTCGTCCACAAGGACCAGTGTGGTAGAGTCAGTTAGAAAATCAGAGAAGGAACTGCTGAATGAAACACACACACACACACAATCAGCAGAGGTGGTCTAGGGAGAGTCCTGTGTCCTGATCTCACTGCCTCTCCTGTTTCTCCCAAGTCTGCCCACAGGGGTCAGAGAGAGTCAAACATCAATTTCCTCCTGAAAACCCTCACATGACCTCCGGGGTCAGTGGATTCTATGAGCTGATATTGCTTCCCCACTGCACCCTGTCCTTAATTACACTCCTTCCCAGGATCTCATGATCTCTGAAGAGAAATGGTTCTGGAATCTCATTTCACCACACCAGCAGGGAACTGCTTCTTCCTGGAACCATGATATTTAAGTCTGGAGAGGTTTTCTGTTTCTTTGTCCTCAGGCTTTCAAACTGTGCCTCACACATACCAGGGTCCAGGATGATATCTCTGGATGAGGGAGGAGTAAGGCTCCCTGTCCCTTTTCTCAGCTTCTACCAGGGCACCTCTTCTGCTGACCTTCAAGGGAAAGATTACTGGATAAATCTTAAGAATTGAGGCTCTGGAATCAGGAGACCTTGGCCTGAATCCAGCTTCTCTACTTACTATTCATGGGTTTTGAGCAAGTTACACTGGGCTTATCTTCCTTGTCTTTAATATTTAGATGATAAAATGATAAAATTATTCATCTCACTGAATTGTTGTATTAGAAAAGTTGTTGCATATAAGCCCTCAATAAATGTTAGCATGATTAGTTATACTTGTTTCTTTTTTCTTCATATTGACCTATTATTACACTTTAAATTTCTGTAATAACTGATTTCTTTTTTTAGATAATCAAGTATTATTTGGAAAAAGTGAGTTCTCCATGTTCACAAAACAGTGTGGAGCCAAATTCAGAATTCAGGTCTGTCTTGATCTCTCCTTTTCCAAAAAGTGTTCCCTTAGAGCTGCGTGTTACCTCTGCTATCCCCCTCTCTGTGATCATGAGAAAGGCTCTGAACATGTTTCATTATCTTCCCTATTAAATGCAATTGGGTCAGAAATCCTTTCTCTTTTCCTCTGTATTAAGAATATTGGGGAAATCAAGTGAAACTAATTTCAGTGTGGCAGCAATGCCAATGCACAGAACGTTGCCTATGAAATTCCTATTCCCTCTGTCTAGTGGATTATTTCCAAACGTCTTGAAAGAAGTGATTGCAATTCAAATGTCCCTGAATCCAAAAGGCCTTCCCCAACCACCCAGAATAAAGCAGCATCCTCCTGTCTTTGTGCTTTATCATTCCAGTTTCTTAATTGCAATAATTATTCTCTAAAATTATTTTTTTTATTTTCCTAGCCATATTCTATCTACTCTACTATACCTGTGTGACAAAAGAAAATTTGTATGTCTTGCTCTCTGCTGTGTTCCTAGTGCTTAGAACATAGTCTGAATCTCGGTGCAGTCTCAGTATTTATTGCGTGGATAGACAGACAACTGAATGGATGATAGTTGAAAGGATGCAGTGTGTATACGTATATGGATGGATGGAAGGTTTAAAGGGTGGATGGATGGATAAATGTTCAAAAGGAAAGCAAGAGACAATTTTGTGTATGGTAAGACCTTGTCTAATTCTGCAGACTTAACACTTTTGAAATGCAGAAGAATGTTTTCAAGCTACCATGCAAGTCCCACTGAATGTAAAAGAAAAGAGAGCAACACAAGAAATCACAATTCTGAGGAGTGTGAGCACAGACAGCACTGGGTTAGTGAAATGCTTTGGGAACACTCAGTGCTGTGGACGCACGGGTTCCAACCATCCTTAAGGACAGCAGAGCAGCAACTTTGTTGCTTGGCATCTGTCCTTCTCAGGTGATCAGTAAGAGCAGAGGCCACACTGCTTGCCTTTCATTTAGAACCCCAGTGTTTGTCACTGTCCTCTACAGTCAGCATCGAAGAATGAAAATTGTTTTCCTAATGGCAAGACTACATGAGCACAGGAGAGCTCTTTTTCACGAAGAAGGCTTTGGAATGAGACCAAACTGCATTTGAACTCTGCCGCTTTCTAGTTATGGGAACTTAGGCATGTTAATTAACCTCTCCGGGCCCCTCTGTTCTCATATGTCAAAACAAATAACTTTGCCCAGCTCATATGCCTGTTGTAAGGATTAAAGTAATTGATGTTATAGCAATGGAGCTCCTGTGCACATAGTAGGTAATCTAATATGACCCTTGAGATAAAGAATTAAGGGAGATAACTGAGCATCTGAGAGATGAAATTAGTGGCTCAGTGGGGGGAAAACATGATGGGATTTCAGACAATCATTTCATCTCCAACAGCACCAAGAACATAATTGGTGTGACTCAATTTGTGATCTCTGGGGAGTGCTACATGGGCTCCTGATGAGACAAGGCGCCTAGTGACAACTGAGGATGAAAGGCCACTGGGGAGAGAGGAGAAAGCATGATCTCCACTGTCTCTCCCTCCACCCCCTGCCTCAATCTTCCCTTCTCCAAACTGGGGGGTAGAGGCTAGATAGTCCATAAGGCCCCTTCCAAATATTAATCCCTGTGCTTCAAGAGGAAAACCATGGCCAGCTGAGTTGGGCTGAAGATGAAATTCGGTGTTAGTTCAAGTTATGGTGAGAGGTTAATTAGCATGACTGAGCTGGCTTTTTCATCCATGACAGGGAAACATTCGTACCGAAGTTGCAAATGTTGCAAGAGTTAAATGAAGTGTGGGGCAGAGGATGGACAATCATTAGATACTCAGAATATAATTCTCTTCCATTCTTTCCCTGCCCTTCCCCAATCTAGCTGACTTCTCAACCTCTCTGTTATTCTACTCTTGTGACATAACTGTCCAGTGGCCAGTAGGTGCTTTTGCTTATCAATGAAGAAAAAAGAAAAAAGCATCCCACTGGGCCCTTTCAGTCCACCTTGCCCTGGGCTGCCAGGATTATCTTTGAAAGCAGTGCTGATCTTGTCACTACCCTGCTCAAAAGACTTACATGACTCTGTCACCCCAAGACAACCACGTCTATTAGCCTACAACTAAAGTGCCCACCCATAGCCTATCTTGATTCTTATTTTACCAAAATTTAAAACAACCCACTTCCCAGCTGAGCCAAGCTCTACTCCAGGCTCTTATTCTTTCCACCCCCCTAGGCCACCTATAATATCCTTCAAAGGAAGAGAATTATATCTGCTCTGGAAGACTAAGAGCCACACGGGGATGTTTTACTCCACTGCAGTTCAAATCAGAATTTGCTGCATCAAAGTGGGAGAATTTCTGCATTATTTGTTTTTCTCCTGAAAATAGTACTCCCTCAGTAATGAATTCAGCAGGGGCTCCTCCATTTCCAGCCTCAAGAGTTCCCCTAATAGAAAAATGCTTAATTTCTTTCATTTCTCCTCCTCTAATGGGGATGTCAGGTACCCTCCTCCTGGCATCCCAGCAGAGGATGCATAAATCCAGTGAAGGCTTTCGTCATTGTCACATTTTCATTCTAATCAGCAGCCCCTTTCCCCTCCTCCTCTTTACCTGAGGGACCAGAGGTGCTTCCATCCCCAAGCTGCCACCATGCTTAAAAGGACATCTCGCTCCCCTCCCCCTTCTTCTTCTACCCCAGGAGGTTGCAGCCCCTCATTATCCAAGAAGGCTCCTGCTAGGAGGTTCCTTTCATCCATCAGCACAGAGCTTCACCTCTGACCCCAGCCCTCCTTGGGGTTACAGTCTGCCCTTCCCCCTTCTGTTCCCCTGTCAATTCCATAGATTTTTTGCTGCTGCCAACAGCAGCTTCTAGGGACAGGAGAGATTGCCTGTCTCAGCTGGGAGGGAGACACTGAGGAGAAATGGGTCTTTTAACAACTGCAGCCCGTGATGAGACAGCGTTGGGGCCGCCATCACTCAGACCCTCCTCGGAGCCCTTTGCACTTGCCAGGTGAAATGGAAAACATTTTGATTAGGCCTAACTGGATGATAAATATGGGAGTCCAGCCCACACAGACGCTGAATCCATTTCCTGCCTCAAATGAATGGGCAGGCAGCCTGCAGCCTGATCAAAATTTTCCTTGGAAAGAAGCGGAAATGAAGGCCCCTGTGCCATCACCCACTGAACTCCTCGCAACAGCTGTTTATTCGGCTTTTACGGAGCATCCTGTCCTCGGCGTAGGGCCCCCTTACAGCAGCTGCAACCAGGGTGTGTAGCTGTGGTTGTTATTTCATGAAATTGCAGAATCAGAGCTGAAGAAAAGACTTTGAAGGTCATTAATGCCAGAGAGTTCAACTTGCGTTTGTTTTATGACATTGGAACTTTTTTTTCTCAAATAACATCTTAAAGTAACTGAATACAGGACAGAGGAAAATGGAGCTTCTCTAGATAAATCAATTCAAGACTTGAGAAAGGCTTTTGAAATGCAATGATTCATTCAGTCCTCAAGCAAGCATCTTAGACATCTGTTTTACCCTACCTGGGAAAGCCATCACTAGCTTGATTAACTGTGATAAAGAGAAAGTCTTCAGGTTACAAGAAATATAAATTCCCCTGCTCTGACCTGTTTCTATGGATTATGTGGTAATTTGGACCTCACTGTGGACCTCAGCATCCTCATCTAGAAATGAAGAATAACAACTGCCTCTTGGAAGGAAAAGGTGAAATATTATGAGTGAGGTACTTAAAACTCAAGAATTCAGTGGGCACAGGAGTGAAGTAGGCAATTCCAACCGAGTTTGGAATCAGATATCAATTCAAACTTGACTCTGCCACCTATGAGCCGTTTAACTTTGGGCAACTTACCTAACATCTCTCTCAATTTTATGAACCATCTCATCATATGATTCATTGAGTTGCTTTGAAGATTAAATGTATAACAGGAAATGCACTTTATAAAGCATAAAAAAATAAGAATGATTATTAGAGTGTGCATATAGGAAGCCAGACCCTGAAACTTTGACTACCTGGCAAGGATAATCCTCTGAGGTTGATTCCAGTGTCCTGGGGCCCTGTGCCTGTGTCACAAGGGGAAGGAAAACCATCATTGTGCATAATGCTATGATCTTAACATGCAGACTATAAATCTTCCAGAATTAAATGATTGCATAAGTATTATTTGTCTTCTTGGAGAAGAGTAAGCGACATTGTTGATCCCTCCTTATCATCCCTCCCTCTCCCTCCCGCCTCTTCCTTCCCCTCCTACATTATCTATGGTTTGCCCTGGATTAGGTGTTGCTTCGACTTTGGGGAGTCTAGTGCATGAGCTTGACTTTCACCCAAGCCTGGGTTTTGCTCTAGCCTCCACAGATGAGAGAAAACATTTGATCCTTGAGTCTCTGCGTTTGGTGCTTCTCCCCTGTCACATGAGGCTAACCTCTGCAAATTACATTTTCAAAGTCCCAGTCAAAAGACTTTACTTAGGTTCAGGAGGCAAAACAGGGGGACTGAATGGAGGGAGAGACAGGAGTCAGGATGTTTCTCCCCTCTCGCCTTGGCTTTAGGAAGTCTCCAGCAGAACCTGCCTCTCTTCCAGCTTTCTCCAGTCAACCCCTAAAACAAAGATATGAGTTCCTGCCAGGCAGCCTCACCATTGACTCCAGGTCCTGGTTAGCTCCCCTGGGAATGGCCATCCTCCAAGATTCCAGCCTCGGAGCCAGGATTCTGCAGTAGTGCTCCCTGGTCCTCCAGCTCTAGGGCAGATGGTGGCTTCTAACAGCTGCAAATTCTAGGATGCTCCACCATTCTTGGTTTGCCCCTTTGGTCTTTCTAGTATTTTGTGACCAATTCTTCCTATGAGTTTCCATTTTTTTGAACCATCGAACATAGATTCTGTCTCCAACAAAGCCTTGACAAATACATGCCCTGACAACTCTGAGGAGATTTTTCCTATTTACTTTTGAATTTGTCCTATTTACTTTTGAATAAGTTTAGTATCAGAGAAGCTAAACAATGAACTTGAAATTATGAAACTGTAATCCAAGCTTAGACTTCTAGGTCATTCTATGCTTTGTCTCACAAACCACAAGCCCTCTCTTTGATTCTTTGGATAAAGTGTTGGAGAAATCCATGTCTGTGGTTATTAAAAAAGAGTGCTGATTTTGTTTTAGGTTTTAGTTTTCTTGGTATTGATACTAGCTGCTCTATGTCTGAGACACAAATTTGATTTTTTAAAAAAAGATAGAGGGACAGTGAGTAAGAGAGAGAAAGGCAGAATCAATTTTATTTAGTTTTTCATGTAGCTTTCATTGCTCAGACACTTCCTTGTGTACATGGTGCTGGGGTTTGAACCCAGGTCCTCGTGCATGCTAGGCAAGTGCTGTAACCTCCAGGCCACTGCTCCAGCCCCAGATAGTGATAGAGTAAAAAGAATATTGAGAATTAAATAGACTATGCCTTGGGTCTGCCCCCAATTTAGCTATGAGATCCCAAGTAACACACTTGTCCTTTCTGTCTTAGTTTTTCTATCTCTAAAAGAAGATTTTTGGACTCAATAATTCAACTTTCTGATTCTGTAATTCTAACAATGAGACTTTATACACATATTAGAATTTTTTTGGCATGCAAAACCCCTAAATTAGAGTGAATAAATGAAGCTTTGGCATGAAGGATTTTAGAGTCCAAATTAGAAAGTGCAAAGGGAGACTTGGCAGAGTATCTCAGAAAGGTGACCGACCCCAACTGAGAGTTCAGGTGTCCATAGGGAGACAGGAGGCCTGAGGCTGGCTGCAATCCACCTGGGGAAGTTCCTTGGAAAAGGTAAGCTCACAACAGGGCTTTGAGTGAGAAGAGTCTCTGGCTCCTTGCTCCCACCTGTGGCTTAGCCCTCCCCAAGACTTTGGAACCTCACTCTGTCCTTATTCAAGTGAAATTTGGAAGCCTAGGTGCTTACCAGCACATGACAGCAGGGATGCTGAACATGCCTGGACCTTGTTCTTGGTATGATCTTGCTTGGCGCGTAGGAGCTCATGGGATACTCCTTAGCCGGATCCCTGGCTTAGTTCTATTAAGCAGTGCCCTGTCTGGTTTCCTCAATGCCTGAATTATCACTCTAGTAACAGCTTCTGAATCACCTCCCCACATCCCAAAATGTAGGCCACTGGGTCTGAGCCAGCATCCACTGGGGTGAAGATTGTCAGTGGCAATTGTTGGCAGTAGTATTTGAGCCCTGTCCAAAAGGTGCTGTGGCTCAATATCTGGCTCTGAGTCCTTCAAGGGAACAAGTATCTGTTTAAATAAATAGACTCACACCTTAGGCACAAAGTCATGCATAATTCCCATCTTTACCTTAATGAAGTCAAATACAAGAAATAGCCCAGAATGATCAAAGAGTCCATGGGCTCTAAAAGTTCTTGGCCTTCTCACTCTCATCTGCAAGCAGATACCCTGATAGAGTTTATCCCAAACATCCTACAACTTCCTATTTTATAGCCCAATGAAGTGTGAGTGCAGAAGGTAGAGAGAGGGTGGAGAACAGTCTTTAAGCACACTAGATTCTGTTGGACCCTAGGTGGCTGAAGACCAGGAGGAGACCTACAATAAGTTCTACCATTCACTTTACCATCTGTTGCTATGTTATTAATGTTTGTGTTCACCCTTAATTCTTACATGAAATCCTAATTCTCAAAGTGATGGTATTAGGGGGTGGGGAAATTGAGAGGTAATTAGGTAATGGAGGCAGAGTCCTCTTGAATGAGCTTGGTGCCTTCATGAATGAGATTCCGGAGACTCCTTACCCCCTCTGCTAAAAGACAGTCTTGTTGGAGCCAGGAACCAGGTCCTCCCCAGACACTGAATCTGCTGGTGCTTTGATCTTGCATTTCCCAACCTCTAGAACTATAAGAAATCAATTTCTTCTTTTTATAAACCATACAGCCTATGGCATTTTGCTTAGTCAAACAGATTTTGCCTTAATCTGTTTGATAAAAAAAAAAAAATCACTGCTGAGAGCAGATAAAAATCACTGCTGAGAGTTTCACAATGTTGCAAATCAGTCTTACACCAAGGAACCCCAATTCCTCTTTTGTCCGGTCCCAGCCGGCAGGGACCAGACAAAGCATTCAACTAGACCAATTTGCTCTTAAGTTCTCCAAGCTCTTTATTTCTCCCTTTACCTCGGCTAAAGGCCTCCAGGCGCTTCCCGCCTTCCCTCTCTTTGAGTCAAGGCTATTAACGTTTAGAGTCCTTATTTCTGCAGCCGAGACTCTTACTGCCTGCATCTTCTACCGCTGCTGATCTCTCCCCCGTCTCTGCTGCTGCTGCCTCTCTCTCAGGCAGCTTGCGGTAGTCTCTCTGCTTTCCTCATAACTGCTGCTTGCTTCTTCCATGCTTCTTCTTCTCTGACTGCTTCAGGACAGGGCTGCTTGCTTGCTCTACCTGACTAGTTGCTACTCTATTTATCCGTTACAACAGCCAATAGGGGTACAGTGCAAACACGTTTATCCAATTGTACAAATGAGTGACCAAATAGCTTAGTCATGCGGTCAGGCATTACGTCACTATGGAAGATACAAGCCAGCTGGGTCAGAGTTGTTTACCACCAATTCTTTTACAAGCCAGCTGGGCCTCATGTTGGGGGAATCCCCAACACTCTTTCTCCAAAGGACTCTTTATTTGTGCCCCTATCATAAATTCCATGTCTTGAAACACTTCATGTATCAAAAAGACTGAATTTTTAAGGTGCAAGTAAATTATTTTCTATTGTTTTAAATAAATCAAAATATACAGAAACATTCATCAACATTTTGATCATCAGGAGATAACCAAGTTTACTATTTTGAATTGGTCTCATTCTAGGCAAACACACATAGACTTGTCAATTTGAGTTAGCACAGGAAAACTTAAAACAATTTTTTCTTTTCCTATTGGCTTTCTGATGCAGTAAAAGCAGCTAGAATAGTTCCCTGCTATTATGACATTAGCCTTTGCAGACTTGTAATCTACAAGATCTTGCTTTAAGAACTGCAGATTTCACCATACCAAACTGACAAGACTAGTTAATTGTTTATTGAGTTTGAAATTACTGAAAGAGGAAAGAAAAGAAAAACAGAAATCAAAGTCTTTATAGAAAATCCCACATACTCGAAAAGACTTTCTATGTTTTAATTAGATTTAACATGAACAGAATAGAATGAAAAGTAGGGAAATACTGACAATTGTGCTTTCTTCTTTGTTAGTGAAGAAGGACAAAGTGAAGGGAAATGGAATTGTAATGTATTTTATCTACTATGTGCCAGGAACTGTAAAAGGATAATTATCACAAGCATTTCCCTTGTTTAATAAAAAAGGAAACTGAAGTTCACCCAGCTAAATAAATTGCCACATATCTAGTAAGTGATAAAATCCAAGATTTGAATTCAAGATTTCCTGGCATAAAGTCTACATGCCTTTTTTCCTCCATTATGCCTTTCTATCTCCCCAAGAGGAAAACAATTCAATGAACAATTTCCAACCTCCTGTCATGTATTGTCCGGTCCCAGCCGGCAGGAACAGGACGGCTCTCATTCAGCGGTTGACTGGGAATGAACTAGACCCACTGGCCCTGAGTTCTCCAAGCGCTTCATTTCTCCCTGTACCGTGGCTGGAGGCCTCCAAGCGTTTCTGCCTACTCTCTTTTAGAGGCAAGGCTTTAAAACATTACATTTAGAGTCAAGGCTATTCACATTTTCTCTCTTTAGAGTCCCCGTTTCTACTGCCGCACTAGAGTCCCTGTTTCTACCACCGAGGCTCTTCTTCCTCTCTTACTGCCTGCATGTTAGGGTTTCTTCTTCTGCTTTAGCTGCTTCTCTGACTAGTGGCTACTACTGTCTCGTTTCTGCCGCCTGCATGGGAAGGTCTCCTCTCACCAGTGTCAGAAATCTCTCTCTCTCCGTACGCCCGGTATTTATCTGTTACAACAACCAATAGGGACACAGTGCAAACACATTCAACCAATTGTAACAAATGAGCAGCCAAATAGCTTAGTCATGCGGTCAGGCAGTTTGCTAATTACAAGCCAGCTGGGCCTCTTACAGGTTGTTTACCAATTCTTTTCTCTAGCATCCAGCCAGGCGTCATGTTGGGCTTAGTCTCCAACAATGTATCAGTAGTTGTTTTCACTCATTCAACAAACATTTGTTGAGCCTCTAGTTTATCCCAGGCACCATGCCTGTCCTCTGCTAGCTTATGTTCTAAGGGGAAAGCCAGAGGGCTGCTCAGAGCAGCTCACAGGAATATGGTAGAGGTTTATGTAGCCCAGCAAAACAGACAATTGCCATAGTTCTTTTTTCTCTTCCAGTACAGTTATCTTAGTGTTCCCAGGTCTTTAAAAAGGAATGGCTAAGGCCTCAGACATATTCAAGTTCAGTCAAAGGATGACACTTGAGACATATCAACATAAGCAGAGATTCCCCTCCCTCTAACATATCATAAAACTAGGGCACATAAACTTGCCCCATCAAGGGAGCTGGTGTAATTGGTGCACCTTCTCCAGTAGCATTTAAGGTGTTATCTCTATAAATACAGTGCATTTTGCTTTAATAAAAAATGAATTTTCCAGAACAGTGACAGTATTGACCTTACATATTATCCAAATAGAAATTGTAATGAAACAAGTCGAACAGTGAGTAGTTATAATAGATATGCAAATATTGGTCTTTTCTTAAAGGTCTTTCGACCTACTCACACGTGTCTCTTCGGAGTCTGGGAGGATGAATTCAGCCTGCATTTTTAATCTAGGAGGACATAGAGGAGGAAGAAGAAACAGGAGGAGGGAAGTATAGCAAACAATCATAGAAGGTAGAGTCCAGGAAGACTGCTTGAGTCCACAGCTTTGAAAACACATTTTGGGGTAATTGCTTGTGCTCACTGTGTTCCGATATGGGCTCATTTGCTCCACACCACAGCTTGTGACACAGGTGTGATCACTGATGTATTATGGGTGAGATGACCAAGGCTCAGAATGTGTGTAGTGGGTCCAAATTTGTACAGCTGGAATATAACACCATTAGGCTCAGAGCTCTGTTGTTCCCAATTTTAAGTTGGCTAGGTCGCTTTTTCTCATCCAGTCAAGGTCAAGTTATAGTAGTCTAACAAAATCCATTCATTCATGTTCTGAATGACTCAGTGGGTAGTTATTAAATGTTTTCTGTATGCTGTTCTAGGTGTTATAAGAAACTAAAAAATAAGAAGTGATTTCTGATGTAAAGAGTTCACAGCTGGTTTGGGGAGATGCTGTACAGACTTCAAAAATTTAAAAATGTAAAGGAGGGATGCAAATACACAACTTGATTCTCCTTAATACAATGTTACCCACGCCTTGATACAAACTCACAGGCCAGTCTCCATCTGTAAAGAGGAACAGTCCCATTCCAGTTTTCATGAAGTGGCTAGTGTGGATTAGAAAGCTACATTGCTCAATCCTTAATGATCTATGGGTAGATTATGCATGTTGTAGCCTCCCACTGGAAATTTGTAGCTGACTGAACTTGATGAGATGCAACCATGGGGGCCTGGAGCGGTGGCTCAGCGGTTACGGTGCTTGCCTCGCATGTGCGAGTACGTGGGTTCAAACCCCAGCACCACGAACACAATGAAGCGTGTGAGCAACGAAATTCCATGAGAAACTAAATAAAATTGATTCTCTCTCTCTCTCGCTGTCCCTCTCTTTTAAAAAAAAAAAAAAAGATGCAACCATGGAAATTTTTTTTCTCTAATTTCTCTCTTCTCTGAATCTCACATGAATCTCTCCACTAATAACGTGCCTGGCAGACCTCTCAGCTTCATTGTCACTTTCATGACTAAAAATGTCCAGTCCAGATCAGATGGGTTTAAAATTTTTAATCTCATCTCGTTGAATGTTCATCCCTTCTTCTCACTCTTGCCTTGGCAGGCCCAGGTGCGAGGCTTCCTAGGTGAGGAGGAGGCAAGTCCACTCCCTACACCTTCTCTGCCCCTGATTCCCTTCCCCCTCTGGGAAGATAGACTGCAAGGAGAGATGGTGGCATGGGTTAAGAATCTCTTATTCTAGCTCTTTCCCTCTTTTCTCATCTAGCTCTAGCTGCCATCTTTACCTCCTTGCTATAAGAAACCAAGAGATACCTCTCACAGACACCCTGCTCGGACCAAGGCCTGGGTCAGATCAGTCGGTACATTGTATTAATAAGCAGCTCACCTGAAAATAGGATGCCAATCTTCCCTTCTCAAAGCACCCCAATCTCCAAAAGGAATTCTCTTGTAAAGCCTCTCACTTGGCTGGTGGAAACATCCACTGGGGAGAGGAAGGAAAAGTCAATCTTCCTCCCAAGTCAGCAACCTCTGACCCTGCCCATCCTTCTCCCTCCTCAGCTGTTTACTTACACCTGCTTTGCACACACAGGTCGAGGTGGAGAAAACTATGGCTAAGGGTTGGGGCTCCAGGGTTTTCAGAGTAGGGTCTGCCTTCATTTGATCGTTTCTTTATTTCCTGGTATCTTCAGCTTTGAGTTCTAGTTACCAACCAGAAAATTTGTACTCAACGATCTACTTGTAAATTGATAGCATTGGCCTATATATCATCTAAAATTGGCAGGAACCTTGTCTGTGCACTATACCACTGTGTATGGCATAAGCAAGTGTAATCTGCCACAAGGGGTTTAAATGCTAGGAGAGATAAAAATACACACTTGTATAAGTAACAACAAACAATACAAAATCAGTAATGCACACTGTGCCGATTGTTATCATAGGAAGCAGGAAGCAAATTTAGATTATGTGATCAGGAAAGGCTATCCTAAAGAGGCAACATGTGAGTTGTGATTTGAATGATAAGAAAAGAATCAGCATCTTAGATCAGAAGAAACATTCCAGACGGTGAGAATGGCTCATACAAAGTGCCTGGGGTGAAGGCCCAGCGGGTGGAGCAAAGTATAAAATGGGTAAGCAGTGCACGTTTGGGTTAGGGAGGTAAGTAGATCCCCTGGGGATTTTTCCTTGAAGACTATTACAGTCAAAATGAAACATGAAACTATTGGAAGATTTTAAGCAGGAAAATGATATGATGCATGTTTTGAAAAGATTTCTCTAGCAGCTTTCTGGCAAATGGATTATATGAGGTAAAAGTAGAAGTGAGTAGTAATTTGAACAAAAACTGATGGGTGGTGTGGGCGAGGAATCTAACACCAAAAATAGACATGTGAGATAATGTATATGTTTAGAGGAATAAAGCACGGATTAGCTGGAATAGTGAATGTTGCAAATGAGGAAAAGAGAAATAAAAAATAACTTGCACATTTTTTTTGATGTAGTGCCATGGGAAAAGGAAAAACAGAGAAGGATGTCTTAGTCATATAAAATTTGAGATGACCTGTTGATTTCCAAATGAGAAAGACCATTAGGCAATGGGAATGTAGATGTCTGTATCCAAAGTTCCTGAGACTCTCAGAGTTAAGATGCCTCATGAAGCTTGTTAGAGTGAATAAGATTTTCTAAAACAGTGCATCAATAAGCATTGGATTCACCTGGTAACCTTGTTAAATGCAGATCCTGATGTGGTGGACCTGGTGGGGCTGATAGCAGGTGTATCTAATGTGCTCCTGGGTCACGTAGCTGCTGCTGGTCTATACACCTCATTTTGCATAGCATGTGTCAAGGGGGAGTGACTCTAGATAGTGAAGTTGGCTCAGCACAGGCACCTGTAAAACCCAAGATGTAAAGCAGCAAATGATGAACTGGTAATAGAGATGGCTCTCCTTCCCTCCCGTGATCTTTCCCAGCTCCCTCCTTGCCCACCACCCATAAACATTTATGAGTCCAATTAGGTATCTGGAGCCCTGTTGAACAATCACCTGTGTTCCTCTATTGACTGAAGTTTGCTAAACCTTAATTCAGTCTGTTGTTCTGCAGGTAAATTTCCCGTTCCCTGCTGTGAAGACCTTTCTACTGAACTCAAAGGCTGTTTACCTGTTTCCAGAAATATCCAGATTAGAAATTTAAGAATGTAAACACCTGTTTGGTAGGATCCCTCAGGAGCCTTGAGTACCTTAACTACCTCTATGCAGATGGTGTAAGGGGAGCAGGAAAATGTGGGAATAGGATGCTTGAGCTAGGCTTGACCTTGGGGATGAACACAGCTGGGGATTTAGAAGTTCAGCCATTTTCCAAGTGCAGCCAAGCGTAGAGTATCCCCTTCTAATTTCAGGAAAGCAGAGAATTGTTTCTTCCAAAACTAGGCTTTATGTTCTATCAGAACAAATTCTGACTGAGCTTGACAAGAGGAAACAACAAAAGAAAGAAGGAACACAGAAAAACAGAGCATCACCCCCAGACTGAACAAGGAACACCCACAATTCAATTAAACAGTCATGTTTCCCAAGCAATCCCATCCCCCTCCAGTCCAGCTACTAAATTGCATCTTGCTTGCTCCTCAGCTCGAAGACAGAAAGGAAACAGAAGGTGGGGATACAGACTGAATTTATGTTTGAAGAAAATGATGGTGATAAAAGACAAGGCTTTGAAAAGCAATCAGAGCTGCCAGCCTCCCAACTGAGAACTGTTTAAAATAGCACCATCAAATAAGAGCTGCATAGATACAAGTCAAAGCTTAAGATCCCCTTTGGACATGATTTCCAGAATGCCAAGATAATCTTGCTATGTCTTCTTTTCTTTACGCTATCTCCCTGTGTCTGTCTCTCTAGTTTACACACACACACACAAAATGTTAATTTGGGATAGGTCTGAAAAGAGGAAAGTGAGCATGAGATCTAGAATTTGGCCAAATACTGGGTAGAGTAAGGAGAGAAGATATTTCATCCTGTTAGCCCATGATATCATTCTTTTACTTTTAATAGCATGAATGTCTTGTCCATGTGGAGGACTTCCAGCAGTGAAAACCAAGTCCACACACATGATCCTATGTAAACCTTTATGCCATATCTGTGAAGGCAGTCAGAAACATTACCCCTCTTGTTTTCATATATGAAGAAACCAAGAGACTCAGAGATACAGTGGGATTTGTCTAAAATTGCTTTACAAGTCAACGAACAGTTTAGCCTATAAACCAAAGGGTTTTTTTTAATTTAATTTTTCACATAGCCTTCGTTGCTCTGACACTTAGTTGTGTACATGGTGCTGGGGTTTGAACCCATGTACTCACACATGCTAGGAAAGTGCCTCAACCACCCAGCCACCGCTCCAGCTCTAAACCAAAGGCTTCCAAACTCACAGCCAAGTTCTTTCCACTGTTATACTCCCTCTCAACTTGGGGTTGGAGATGTGAAGGGCAACAGCTTTTTCCACTCCTCCAACCTGTGCTGAGTTCTGCGCTGTGGGACATTTAATCTAGAACTTGAAGTCCACCAAGTGAATTCAATAAGGCTGTTGTCCTATATTAATAGGCTAGAACTGCGCTGGCTACCGAAGGAGGTGTAAAGGATCTTGCTGCACCTAGCACGCAGCATTCCTCAGCATCTGCACACAGTGACTCATGGCTTGTGGAATGAGACATGAGAGGAGTCATGACACGTGCAGAGAGAGCGACAATAATAGTGATGGCCATGGTGCTTTTATTTAGACAAATGGTATTTCTCATGTTCCTGGCTCAGAGCTGGCACTGGGAAGATGGTGACAGTGATGAAGATGGTTGTGGTAATGGTGGTGATGATGATGGGGGTGACTCTCAATCATCATTCTGAAAGCACAAGTTTAGAAGTGTAACTGACTTGGGCTCCAACTCAGCATCAGCACATACTAGCTGAGGAATTTGGGGCAAGGAGATACATCTTTCCTTGAGATACCGCTTGCTCCTCTCTTGATAAGAAGCGGTACTAACTGCCTTGCTTGCCCTCACTGGGTTGTTTCCCTCAAGTGTGCAGGTTGAACTCTTGCCTATACACTAGCCCTGGTGCTACATGCTGAGAAGACTCCGTCCGTGCCCTGGAGAAGGTCATTCTCCAATGGAGAAGACTGAGCTGTGTTCCGCTACCCATTGTAAGCTACCTATCACATGGCAGGTATGCACAATGAGTCCTGGGAGTACAGAGGAAGGTGTGACTAGTCTTGCAAGGATTCAGGGAAGGCTTCAGGGGGAGCCACTTGAGGAGAAACAGAGGATTTTTCCAGGAAGAGCACAGAATGGCCAAGTCAAAGGCTCAGGAACTTGAAATCATGGCTGACTGCGTGAACAGCGAGCTGCTGACTATAAAACTTGTTTGTGGATGCAAAGGCATCTACAAGCCATAAAGCACCATCTCTGCACACTTAAGGGCACATTACATTTATATGGATCCATGACCAGCGTGAAGCACCGAGACTAAGTCCTGTCTTGCAGCCTTTTCATCTTTATGTCTGCCGTTAGCCTGCTTTCTGCTGCAGTTTGGAAAAACACAGCCTTCCCTGCACAGCCACAGGGCTGGGCTCTTTCAAGCAAAGACAGAAAACATGAGATTGTATAAAAGGATGCAGAGGAATCACTCAGAGACACACTGCAAGAAGGCAGGCTGTGCAAGTTGCCAACGAGAACATCCATGCATTTGCAAAAAGTCAAATGCTGCACTGAGAGAGGGCTTTGGGCTCATTAGGACCTAATATGACATGTTATCCAATACGAAAGAACACATGGGCTTTAAAGAATATTTCAAAATAGAGCAAAATAAAAAGAATACTCAACAATATCATCACTAGGTATATAAATACCTAGTGAAATATTTTACTTTTCGTTTTTTATAAAATGGGAATTATTCTAAATATATTATTTTGTAACTAGCCTATTTCAACTAACTTTTCTATAATTTTCCATATTTTTCTCCACTGGTGTAGTTTGGATCTGAAATGTCACTCAAAGCCACATGAGTTGAAGGTTTAGTCCCCACTGCAAGAGTGTTCAGAGGTGGCGCTGTTGGTAGGTGATTGAATTCTGAGAGCTCTGGGCTTGTTTTAGTCAGCTTTTCTGCTACTGTAACCAAAAGACCTGACAAGAACAATTAGAGGAGGAAAAGTTTATATGGGGGCTCAGGATTTTAATGGTCTCAGTCTTTGTATGGCCTCACCTCAAGGTCTGAGGTGAGGCTGAACATTATGGTGCAGAGGAAAGCAGCTGGGGACATAACTTCAGGAAGCAGAGAGAGCTCTGCTCAACAAGTACAAAATGTATACCCCGAAGGCTTGCCCCCAGGAACCTACCTCCTCCAGCCGCACCGACCTGCATACAGTTATCACCCAATTAATCCCTATCAGGCAGTTAATGCACTGATTAGGTCAAGACTTTCATAGCACAGTCATTTCACCCCTAAACTTTTTGCATTGTCTCACACATGAGCTTTTAGGAGACACACAATATCCTAGTCATAATAGGCCCCCATCCGTGGCATCCATTTTCGGCATTATTGGGAGGCGATGGGAACTGTAGGAGGTAGATCCTAATTGGAAGGAGTGTGTCTTTGGAAGAACAAGCCCTGGAAGGGCATGCCTTGTCCCCTGCCCCATTTCTCCCTTTCTTTCCTCTGCTTTGTGATTGCAGCAAGGTGAGCGGGTTTCCTCTCTATTCCTCTGCCATGATGTTTCTGTCTTAGAGCCGGTGGACCATGGACTGAAACCATAAGTCTAAATAAATGTTTCCTCCTAAGCTATTTTCTCAGGTATTTTGTTCCAGTGACAAAAGCTGACTGCTACATTCATGTCGTAAAATTCCTCTATACCATGGTTTCTAAAATATTGAAATATTTCAAGTCTAAAGATGATTTAGAAAATAATGTACTATGATCCACATACCCACCACCCAGTCTAGGAAGCAAAACGTTCAGACACTGAAATCCCAGTGTTCATTATGATTACTGAGGCTACTGAACTACAAAGAGGCACCTTTGTCCCCTCTAACACGCTACAGGCCAGCCCTTGGTCTTGCCTCCTGGGGCTGCCTGCCTGCCTCCTCACTACCAGGAGGCTCCCACACTGGTACAGTCAAGGTGTGTGGTCAGAGAGAAAGTATCTCCATAGCTCACCCAACAAACTAGGTCTACGGGTGTCCCCACCATGTGCTTTCATCTCTTCTACAGATTGGATCATTAACAAAAAGCTCTCATTATGCCCACAAACCCCCACTACAGTGCTACAATACACATGCTTGCATGTACTTCTGTTGGACTGCTTTCTTTTTTGCAGGGGAGGGTACACAAGGACCTGGACCCTCTTGTTTATCCCAGTACCTGTTGTGTTGGCTGGGAAAGGCTGATGAAGAAAGGATGGCAGGTAAGTTCTGGCTGTGGGCCTGATGACCTAGAAGTTAAGAATTTGACTTATAAAAATCAAACTCTGGGTTTTAGTCTCAGCTCTAAACATACTTATTATTAATTCTCTAAGCCTCAGTTGTTTCATTAATAAAATGAGGAGATTCCTAGTCCTAACTACCTTTTCTGCTATTCTCAATCTTCGACATTAACATCCCCATTCCTGTGGCCCCTTCACTGTGACCTAAAAAGTCTAACTCAAAAACTCACCCCTGTACGATAGTCACATTCTTGTAGAATGTTAAACAGCCTCATCCCAGTCTCCATGGATACTAAGGGAAACTTGGTGTTTAAATTCTCCAGATCCCAGATCACAGTTGATTGGTTCAAAGGTGGCATCTTAGCTCAACTGGGCTAGTAATTCTCCTCTCTGGGATTTTGAAAACTTAAAAGCAGAATACCAAGGTTGGTGCCTCCTAGTGGCGAATGCTTAAAGATATGAAACTCAAGAAGCTTCCCTTTATGTCTCTACTGTGGTTTGGATATGGTTAGAGTTTGTTTTCCAAGAGTTCTTGCGTTGGAAGCTTTGTCTTCAGTGTGGAGATTTTAAGAGATGGGCCTGAGTTCCTAGGTCTTTGAGGCTGAACCCTCGGGAGGCATTAAGATAGTTGTTGTGGGATCCCTGCATTAGTTTTCATGAAAGAGTTGTTGTGAATGATAAGCTCCTCCCTAGATACTCTGACTTCCTGTCTCATGATATGATCCCGTCCCCCATACGCATTCCTACCACCACAACACCATTTTCCATAGGCTTTCACCAGAGCCAAGAATGAGCCAGCAGCAAACCTCTTTGTTACCTAGCTTCTGACATTTCACATATTAGTGAAAACTGACTAACACAGTTTCCCATCCTGTGGGAAGGAAGAACTCACCTATAGGGAGAGTGAATGGGGAAAATATATCAAAAGCAGAAGGAGATGTGGATTATCCCAGCTTTTGAGCCCATGTTCTAGAAGTTCCTGACCCAGTTGCATCCCGGTCCTTCCTGAATGTTGGCCTTTAGACCATTCCATGAGTTCTCTGGGCTTACATACTCTCTCTTTACTTATGTTGAAGTTTGCTTTTGTAAAACTTGTCAGAGAGTGAGAGAGAGGGACACTATTACTCCGACTTGGTTTTTAATTGAAAATATCCCTAAAAGGATAATGAATTCCATCAGAAACATCTTTGAGTAAATTGAAATTGGAGAACTTCAAATGTGGAAAGGACCTTTAATCTGATCTAATTTGATCCAACTTTGTCATTTACCAGTGAGAAAACTACAGCATATGAGAAAGATAGCACTTCCCCAAATCACTCTGTGAAGTAAGACAGAATTACAAAGCACTGGTAGATCAAGTTGCCACAAGAAAATGTCACAGACTGGAACTTAAACAATAAAACTTATTTTCTCACACAACTGGAAGTACAGAGTCCAATATCAAGGCCCTGCAGAATTTGATTTCTGATGAAAGACCCTTTCTGGATTGTAGATGGCCACCTGCTGTTGTGTGGGTAAAAAGGAAGAACACAAACTCTCTAGTATCTCATTTTATAAGGACACTAATCCCAACAGATCAGGGCCCCACTCTCATGACCTCATCTATGTCTAACTGTAACTACCTCCCAGAAGTCCAGTCTCCAAATATTATCACACTGAAGGCTAGGGCTTCAGTATATGGATGATGGAGCAAAATTCAGTCTATAACTTTAGAATATATATAGGGTTAAAAATGTCCTTTAAGATAACCTAGTCCATATTTCCTATTTGCAATAGTGGAGAAATTAAGGTTTAAGGAAATATAGTGATTTTTACAAGGACCTATAGTGTTTTGGTGGCAGGTTCTATTTGCTGAACCATTCTCTGATAAGCTGAAACAGTCTAGGGGCAGCAAGAAGCATATAAGGCTATAGGGTCATGGACTGGTAATGGAGACAGAACAACAGTAATGAAGCCAGACAATTGAACTCTACCAGTTCTGCAAAGTTAAGCTCTGTTAGGGAGCAGTTGATCAGCACAAGTTAGTATGGCCATCCCTTAGAACCCATGGAGGATTGGTTCCCTTCTATAAAATTGCGTAGTATTTGCATATAACCTGTACACATCCTCTTGCATGCATTAAATCATCTCTCTAGATTACTTAAAATACCTAACACAATGTAAATGCTGTGGAAATAGTTGTTATATGCATTGCTTAGGGAATAATGACAAGAAGAACATCTGTACACAGCTTTGATTTGTGGCAGACATGGACCCTGTGGCTACAGAAAGCCAAATATATACAGGATAGAAGACATTGCAAGGTTTGCCCTTTTTTCTTTCTTCTTGTAGCCAACTACCAGACAGCAATTATTTGTCCGCTTCACCTGGCCCTGAGTATTTGGATATGCAAATCAACTGTGTCCATGCATAATTAAGACAGACACTGTGGAAAGTTTCATTTTCCAAGGAAAAGGCTGCCAGACAGCTGAAGAGAAAGGTCAACATGGATCGCCAACGCGTCTTCTTGTCTCGGACTGTGCTTTGAAGATTATGGCACCTGGTTTACCTTGCCCTTTTGTTCTTTTCTGTTGTGTATTGGGCAGCTTCAGGGGGAGCCCTTGTCTTCCTCCTGGGCCTAGAGAGACCCTGGGGCTTTCTTCAAAAAATACTGGGACAGAGTATTTTCTGCCTCGAGTAAAGCAGAGGTAGGTAGCTATGTGCCCAGAGGCAGAAGTTTGCCCTCTTTCTGCGGTCAGCAGGCTGCCTTTATGGCCCAGGAGGAAGGAGTTATTTCAGAAAAACAATCATTTTTTTGGAAAAAAAATATCTAAACCATCAAGCCATTTTCTCCCAACTCCAAACGTGTCTTTAGCAAGTTGGTCTGTGATACTGCAATAGGACTCAAACCGCAGAGGAGGAAAGCCTGTCCCACCTGGACCTGGTACCACTGAGGAGGTGTGAAGATGGAAACTAAAACCAACTGCTACTGGAACCATCTCCTGCCTCCAGGATAACACACTACTGCTGAGGGAACAGAAATAATGACAAAGTAGGAGCAGAAAGTCCTTTAACCTTCTCCTCAGGCAGATACGAGCAAGAAATCAGAGAATGACAGCAAAAGACATTCTCACACTCCCAGCCCCTGCAAGGCAGAATACACATACATGAGAGGTAATAGCAGCTAAGGAGCCAGAACAGTCCACCCCTTTGCCTGCTCAGCATTCACACCCACTCTTCCTCAGATATTTGAACTTACCTCTCAAAGTTGGCCACAATTGCTCCTTAATATTCTGTAAATTAGACACTACATTGTAATGTTCATCACCAGCATCAACCCTAATATAAACCAGTAGGAAGGAAAGTGAGAACAAGAATATGGTCTATATCTGTCTTTCTGTGAGTGTGAGTGTGTGTGTGTGTGTGTAAGTGTGCATATGTGTTCATAACAAATAGGGGATTTATAACTTCTATTATTGCATGTTGTTTCCTTCATCCTCATCCAGGATCTCATCTGGTTCCTTACCTGGTACTGTGACCTAAAACTTTCTTCTTGAAGGATCCAAATCATTTGTCTGATCCTACATCTGTTGCCGTCATTTTCCATTATCTTTTACTATTGGATGTGTAATTATCAAGAGGTGCATAGAGAATGCCCTGTCCTTGGCCTCATAATCCTCCCTGACCTCCTCGTGTAGTAATCATGGATTTCAGAGATTAGGTTCCATTATTCCAATCAGTACAATATTCCTCTGATTTTCTTGGTTCAACAGCATGAGGAGACTAAAATAGAAAGGGGTGAACTCAACTTCCAAGTCAATGAATTTATTGTCTTTTCCCTTTATTGGAAGAATTTCTCTAATGGAACAAAGAACTCAAAGTTACAGGGGAAAAAAGAAGAGAGTCCACAGGAGAATGGCCGTAGTTCTAGAGCTGGGCCTCCCGGATCCCTTCAAGGAGGGAGCTGCGAGGAGTGCAGTCTGCAGAGCATGAAATTGTCAGCTTCAGTAGAACCATATCAGCAGCAAAGAACTGCTTTACCAAGCTATGCCCTGCGTGGGGCTCCAGGTGCCTGGTGAACAAGTGAGGTAGGATGGCAAAGGTCTCACCATCTCTGCCAAATGCAGAGCAATACTGATGGGCCTTGCTTGCTTCAGAATCCCCTGCCTGGTTCGTCAAGGCTTTTTGAGGCCTCTCTTGCAGCTGGAATTCTCCTTGTGCCAAATCCTGCCTTTTCCTCCTTTTCTTTTTTATAAGAGAGAGAGGGCAGTGAGAGAGAGAGAGGGAGGGAGAGAGAGAAGTGAAAGAGAGATAGAGAGAAGATCAATTTTATTTAGTTTTTCATGCGGCTTTTGTTGCTCAGACACTTTGTTGTGTACATGAAGCTGGGGACGAATCTGCATCCTCACACATGCCAAGCAAGTGTCGTAACTGCTGAACCACTGCTCCAACCCCTTCCTCCTTCTATTCACAGGCAATGATCTTATAAACCAAACACCATCTCAGTATCAGCTTTGAGAAAACTCAACTTGCTAGGAATAGGATGAGGATGAGGCAAAGGAACCATCTGCAGTACAAAATTTAAGAAGGTATTTGCTCTTATGTATTAATCCTGCATGTGCACAAACCTGAGATCAAGTACCTCCTTAGATTTTGTGCCCTCACCCTGATCTTGACCCTGAAACTTGTGATATTCATATTGGAAATGGCCCAAGTGTGCAAGAGATCAGATGGGTTTGGAACAAAATCATTCACTTGCTGACTGGTCATGAGAACTCTATCACTGGGGGAAGGTACAGCAGACAGACCCTGGAAAAAGCTACAGTGACTACCACCAATATATTCCCAGTCTTTAAATGACAGAGATCAAAATACTGAGCTCTCCATATAGCATTATTCCCTAAGAAAACCAATCAGACACTTAACGGATGCAAATTGGTTACACTGGTCACCTTCCTTCCAAGAAAGGTCAGGTTTCATCTTCATAGTTACAGATATCTTATTCAAGTATGGATTTGCTTTTCCTTCTTACATACCCATACACAAATCTATAATCCAAGGGCTAAGTGGTATTTTGTTGACCAGCAGTAGATCTCACCTGTCATTTTGACAGGCCAGGGGGCACTCTTTAGAATAAAACGTGTAGGAAAGGGGTTGCCCAATCATATACTAGAATCTTCTGGCCTTATAGAGCATTGAAATGACCTTCTCACAATACAGCCAAACCTCAGGTCAGAGGCAAGAGTACGTGGTGTATCCTATAGAATGTAATCAAGGCATCAAAGACTTTTACATGCCTCTGTTCCTCCAAGAGGAGGAACACATGGGCGCAGGAAACTAAGGGTGGAACAGGAGTGGTGGTACTTTCCATTTTTTCCAGTGCCTCATTAGGGGTCTTTGTCCTTCCTACTTCCTCAAATTTGAGATTTTAGGGTTAGGGGTCTTGGTTTCCAAAGGAGCAATATTTTTTTCCAGTGGATGCAGCAAAAGTCCAAAAACATACACTATAACTACTTCTTGGGTTCTTTGAATCCATCTCTCCAGGGACCAGTAGGCAGGATGTGGAGTCACTGTCTTGGCAAAGGTAATTAATTCTCTTGAAACAAACAGCTGTGCTTATTTGTAGAATTACCCCAAGGCCGTATTAACTTGCCTACTCTTTGACATACTGTAGTCTGAAGGAACCATTGATCATCTAGACATTTCACAGAAGGTCATGCTGGCTCACTGCGTTGATGACCTCTTGTTAATCAAAACTCCAAAGTAGGAAATGGCTAGAAGGCAGGATGCCACCATATGACACAGGCACACCATATGATAGGAGATAAATCTTGCCAAGATTCAAGAGCAGACACCCCACTGAAGTTTTAGAGATAGAGTCAGTTCTGTTACAAAGACTCTTTTGAAAACAAATTTATTCCTATGTGATTGATCTATCTGGAGACAATTTGAGCTTTACAGAAATTTCGTATTTGTTTCTGCATGGTTTTGTCCTGCAAGAAATATTAAGTGAACTAGAACAGGAGGTTGTTTATTGGAATAAGCAAACTGTGTGTGGACACACCTCAAATATGTGCCTGCTAGCTCACTGCATGTGTTGTGACCCACCCCCACCTGTCTCTGGTGGACAGCTTTATCTCAGTCCCTTCCGATTACTCTGACAGAGTACCTGATACTTTTTTAGAAAGGAAAAAAAAGTTTATTTAGGCTGAGGACTGGGGAGGTTAGTAAACCCTAGGTTGGGTGGCTGTATCTGGGGCAGCAGGGGCTGGACTGCTTAATAAAAATGAGGAAGTCAAAAGGCGATAAAGGACATACAAGTACAAAACGAAAGGTGCTGAACTCCTGAGAGAGCTAACCTGTTCCTGCAAGAAAGCTGTGAATGCGCTCATGAGGGCTCCACCCCAGGACCCAAACACATCCCACTAAGCCACGCCTCCCACCAGCGCTGCATGCAGGAGTTAGGATTCTGACACTTGCTCTCAAACCGTAACAAACTCTGTGTCTATTTTCAGATAATCCACCTTCTACCACTTCATAAAAACTCACAGGCTGCAATATTTTGAAATCCCCATCCATAAGCAAACTTCTTATCTTTTCCAAGGTAAAGTTCCATATTAATTGTAGTAATTAAGTCACCTATCTCTGTACACCAACACTTCTTCCTCAGCTCCCTATGGCTTTTCTTGGAATCCCCTATTGCCAATAGAATAGGAAAAACTCAGGCCTATTCAATATTGGGCCAACTCATACATTGATGTAGGTTGAAAATACATTATTTCTGTAATGTATAGTTCACTCATGCCCACATAAACACACCCACCATTGAAAATGCACTCAGCAACCAGTTGGATAGGACAATTCATCCTGGGAGGGCAGCCAGCTTCTATCATCAGCCACCCCAGCACGTACCCAATAAATCAAGTACCTAAGTGTTGGAGTAGAGGCCATGCCTCTCACCAAGACTGACCTAACTACAGCTGCTGGTGAATGTCCAGTCTACAAACAGTAGGCACCAAATATGAGCATTCTGCATGGCACCAACCTTTAAAAAGACTAACCAACAACTTAGTGGCAAGCTAAGTATTACCAGTCGCCTTCCACCCTTGAGGGGGAAGTCATTTGTTCTAATTGCAGTTAATAGCTATTCCAGGTTTGTCTTTTTCCCCCACAGGATCTCAGCAACACTACTATCTAAGTGAGTGATTCATGGAGTCCTTCAAAATGCTATCTTGAAACCAGGTGCCCTTTTTTTTTTATTAGATGAATATGGAGTTACAATTGAGGGGGAAACATTGTCAAACAATCAAGAACATATGTATATATATTTAGTTATCCAAGGCTAATGCCATGTCATGGATGGCCTGCTTGGATTCCCCATGTTTCTGTTTCTCCCAGAAGACCCCTGAGTTAAATGGATATCTCGTGGAAGTCAGAGATCTCCTTCTGAGATGATTCCCCCATATTCCCACCCTCCAGTCTCCTAGATATCCTTCCTAAGCCCTCTCCCCACCCTGACCCCCACCCTCCAGGTGCTCTTTTGATGTCAAAGGAGAAATACACTGTATATATGACCTTGAACTCCACTGATACTACCTTACAGGAGGGCTCTTACAATAGCTAAGGCCCCAGCTCTGCTGGAATGACACCTTGCAGAGTTGGCGCACTGTCCTGTTGTAGGTGGCATGTGCTCTGAACAAATGTCCATTGCATGGCACTATCTGCCTGATAGGTAGAGTGCATAGGTCCAAGAGGAAAGGGAGAGAAGAAATGATTTCTGTTATCTTCACTTCCAGTGACATCCTTGGAGAAATTGTATAATATGTTTGTTCTCTGGATATATTTTTAACTCCTCATGCCATAAATGATTACATTTTTAAAAACAAGTCACTATTCTGGCAGGGACAATTGACTGTAGCTATTGTAAGGGTATGGTTTGGTGCTACTATTAGGTGCATGGAGGAATACATCTGGAATTTGAAGGATTTACTGGGATACCTCTTAGTCCCTCCATGCCCAGTGACAACAGCTGTGGCATCTCCAGCCTGAGAAAGCATGGTAACCAAGAGCTCTAACACCTCGGGGATGAGTCTGGGTCAGCACACTGAGCAAGCAATCCAGACGAGCAGAAGAGTAGGGGAGGGGAAATGAAATTTAGAATGACCATTGGAAAGCTGCTCTGTCGACACATGGGGTGGACAGAAATGCCAGGGGATTAGCGGTACCCCAAAGCAGTCCTCGACCAAGGACTAACAGAAGATGATACATGAATATGTTAGTTCCTTGGCAGTTTAGGTAGAATAACTCTGAAGTGTGTATTCAATACTGGCTCCCCAAATTTCTCAGTGGAATTATGGTCCATTTCCCCACAAAAGTAACTTATTTGATCAAGCACCTGTTGTTGGCTTTCTTTCCTTTCCTGTTTCACATCCCTCTTCCCAGCCAGGGTGTCTATATTACCCAACCAATCAAGCATTAACATCTAAATCTTTGTCTCAGGGGTTATTTCTGGGGGATCCAAAACAGACAACACCATAACTGATTGGTTACAAGACAAATTTTCAAATCACATTTTAATGTTTCTGAAATCTCAGTGAGTTCTAAAATGGATATTTCATTATTAAGTGAACAGCATTTTCCTTCCTAAAGGTAAAAAATGGTATATCTTTTAACCCGTAGCACCGTATAGTAATATATAAAATTCATTGATTCTATGTTCCAAACCTTCTAATATTATTTAGACAGTTTATATGAAGGGAACAAATGTTTATTTATCCTGCCAAATGCCAAGCCTGGCCAAGGAGTTTTCATACTCCATTTACTCTTCAAAATGACCTTGTTGGAACAGAAACATTTCTATTTTGCAGACTAAAAAGCTGAGGAGAAATTAATTAAGTTGTTTACCCAAAGATTTGGGGATGGCAAAGATCTTACACTGGACTATACAACCTTAAACCATTTAGCAAAACAATTTGTCTCTGCAGAGAAGTAATCAAAGGAATTAGATAATTTTCTTGGTTTTCTTTTTTCCCCTCAGTTCAACAGAATTAAGAATATTAATTAAAAAATAAGCAGAAGCATTAAACTATGATCATATTGAGTATTACATGGATGTGGGAAGTGCATAAGTTGTTACAGCCTCTTTGGAAAATATTTGACAGCTGTGAGTAAAAACAAAATATATACTCTAGGACGCAGGGATGCCGCTTTCAGGGATAAGCCCCAGGCAAATGTTATCATAGGTCTACAATAAGAATGTTCACTGCAGCATTGTCTATAAAAGCAAAAACTTAGAAACCCTCAAAGATCCATCAATGGGGGAGTGGATTTTTTTAATATTGTATGTTCTTATAAAAGATCAGTATACCAAACTTAAAGAATTAAATCCACGGATCAGTTTTGACAGAAAAAAAAAGTTATAGCATAACAGACAAAGCAAAGAGGGACTTAAATAAAACTTTACATCAAAAGGTATTTTATTCCACTTGTTACTACATATTTGTATGTAAGTATATTTCAGGAAATGGACTTTTGGAATCTAAACCAATCTCATGACACTGGAGCAGTAGGAGAGAATGGGACTCACGGGAAGAGTCAAAGAAGTTATTAGTGTGACCTTCTGTAGTTTCTCTTTTCCTTTCCCAGTGAGAATCTATTGAAATATTCTTCATGTAAACACACACATGCAACAAGGAAAAAATCTGAAGGTAAATATGGAAAAATGTTAGCAATTCATAATTTTCTATGGAAAGAATAGCAATATATGTTATTTTTATACTCCTCGGGTTTCCTAAGTTTCTTAAAATAACAAAAAATTAATAAAGTTTGCTAATGCTTTTTTTAACCAAAAGGTTTTTTTGAAAGAGAGAGGGACAGTGAGAGAGACAGAGAAAGAGAGAAACAGCTTTATTTAGTTTTTCACATGGCCTTAGTTGCTCCAACACTTAATTTTGTAAGTGGTGCTGGGGTTCAAACCCGGGTCCTTGTGCTTGCCAGGTAAGAGCTGAAACCACTGAGCCACCGCTCCAGCCCCTAACTAAAAGTTTTGAACTATTCCTCAGAGTCATGAGTATCTTGGAAGTAGCAATAAATTGCTATACTATTCATGAAATGTAATGAACACTTAGGTTGTTTAAATCAATAATTTTTAAATCATCTAGCATAGGTAGCAATAAAACATGCTGCTACAATATAAAATACAAAATTCTGTGCAATATAAAATTCATTTGCTATATGTACCTACTCCCTATATCCTCTAGTCATGGACTATAGCCCACTAAAATGTATTAATATCCACTGGAAGTGTTCCCCCCGGGAACTTTAATTAGCAAGCCTTTTGCATCAAGATAACAGGTTGAACTAAAATTCAAAGCTAACATTATTTCTAATTACCACTTATTATGACAAATTATATGAAAAACAGCAAATCATTTATTGTTGGTTTACTTAACAAATTTGTTTTGAACACCTATTCATGCACTCTCCTAGGCTCTTTAAATAGAGCAGTGAAAAACAATCTGTCCCCTTGAGCTGCTACTCTATAGAGTGAGGATAATAGAATATTAACAAAGAAGCAAACATACACATAGGAAGTCAAGTCGTGATGAGTGCTGTGAAGAAAGAGAAGAGGGTAGAAAGAAGGCGGGATGTATGGGCAAGGGAAAGACAATTGTCCTCAGGATCCGTTCTCTTATCTTCCATTTAGTACAGAACCTCTGAGTTCAGTGAACTAAGCTCAAGGCCACCCAGTACGAGATTATATTTTGCAACATCTCTTTCAGCTAGGGGTGTACATGTACCACATTTGGGCTAATGGAGTGCAAGTGACAGTGAGTTCCACTGTCATCTTACTGACACAAAACCACTTGCTTTGGATTTCTCTTCCCCTGCTAAGAAGTGACAACAATTAAGAATCCTTGGGAGCCACCTGGAAGGATGTCAGAGATACTCCATGGGTCCTGTATTGTTAAACAAAAAAAGAAATAATATACATTGTGTTTAAGACACACTTTTGCATCTGATGCAATAGATTATTCCGTCCCTTAACTGAAACAGCAGCTATGAATGTTTTTAGATTGAGTCATTAGGGAGGGGCTCTCTGAGAAGGTGGCATTGGAGCAGAGATTTAATTAAAAAGAAGGAATGAGTCTGCAAAGATCTAGGAGGGAAGCATCTTTGGCAGAAAGAATGGAAGTACAAGGTTCTGAGGCTAGAGTGAGCTCGGCAGATCTGAGGAACATTAAGACCACTGTACTGGTGTGGAGCAACAGATTAGGAAATGAGGTGGGACATGGAGGCAAGAGTCAGCCACACAGGGCTCTGTTATGGTCAGGGTTCCAATTTTGTTTTATGGAAAGTTAGTTGAGTTTTGAACAGAGGAATAATAATAGGTGGTATAAACTTTTGAAAGCTTATCAGGCTGCTACATGGAGAACAAATGATTGTGTAGCAAGAACCAAAGGAGATAACCATCTAGGAGCTACAGTAAACAAGGGAAAGACTACAGGATCCTCGAGCAGAGTGGCAGATACACATACGAAGCAGGAAAGTGCAGAACACATTTGGAAGACCAAACCACAAGAAATAATTAACCATGGGTCCATAGTTAATTAATTCTAGTGAGTTGATTGGGAGATAGGGTATTAGAGGTCACAGTTCTTTCTTGAGTATGTTAGGCGTGAGCTAACAGACGGTGAAATGGAGAAGTTAAGTAGGCAGTGGGATAACACAGTTCTCAAACACTAAAGAAGTTCAAAGCTGAGAATACAAACTTAAGTATCACTAGTATATAGTGAAGTTTAAGCCCATAGGATTGTCAAAGAAAGAAGAAAAAGTAGATAAATAACCCCCCAAAAATCAAACAAATAAACAAAAAAAGGAGGGGTCCCATGACTGCTTGCATTTGAATCTTTAACTTTGGGTCTTCTTCAGAGCAGTCCAACTAAGAGATATGGATTGAGGAGCAGAAAACAATGCAGCAGATAAGTGACATGGGGAAGGTCACGCATCTTCCAAGTCTTTTTGCCACTAATCTATGGCATTCTTTCCAGGTTAGGTGCCACTATTTCATTAATATCCTGGTCAGGAAAGGAAGTTCCAGAAGCTTCTTCTTGGACCTTCCGACCATCATTACCTTCACTCCATAGATCAGAGATCCTAAGTGAAAATTTTGCCAGTTCCTGAGTACGTCTATTCCATCATTCACAGCATGGACCACAGGTCGTCCAAACTCCACCTGTGACGTGCACAAACCTGCAGAGGTCAATCTACTCAGAACCATGTCAGGCACTCCCAAGAGCACTCCCAGATCCCAGCTGAAGGAGTTAGTGAGGCCTTCCCTCAGCTCACGTTCTACCTGTTGAGCTGTGGCAGAAACTACTGTCATCCTTCAAAATGCTGTTCTGGAGATGAGGAAGAAAAGAAATTGTTCAACTAAAAGTTAAAAATCCCCAAGGCTCTTAAAACCCAACATGAACTGCTGTAGACTTTAAAACTTTTAAAAATGGGCATCCAAATTTGCTTGTTGCTCATTTGGTAAATAGCTTTATGGCGAATTGTCTTTTGCAAAATAACCTTGAGCTGTAGAGTTCACGTCAATTACAGCCACCATCTTCTCTTTGTAGGGGATTGGTGCAACGTTAAAGCACTGCATATGCGTGCAGCTGCTGAATTTGGCAGGTTGGATCTAATAGATAATAAAGACACTCTCTTTGTAAAAGATAGTGTTTATTTTAGTAATAATATGATAGCAAAAGCAAAAGCAATAGACAAGAGAGAAAGAGAAGAAAGTACATCACCAGACTGGGGGAAACACAAACACCTGAAGTTCCGTAGCTGGAGAGACCCAGCAAAGCCTTTTAGGCTTCTACAAAGTCCCTGGCAGAGCATCCTATGTGGGTTAGACTCCCAAGTCTTATTACTAGTGAGTCTCCTTCAATACAAGTTAGAACAAATAAAGCTCCATTCTAACAGCTTACGTGACCTGGTGATCTCCTCAAGGGCAAGGACACTTCATCTCCCCCTCCCATGGACTTGCCAGATCCCCAAGAGAGGGAGCAATAGCCTTGAGATGAGTGAATGACTGAGTTCTGCTGAGTGAGCCAAACCCACCGAGAAGTTAGCATTCTTTAGATGTTCCATCAAGGATATGTGAGGGTCACAGCAGGCACATGAACAGGGAACATCTTTAATATTTTCCGTAGTCCTTTAATTGGTGTGGTAGAAAGTACCCGGACATTAGAAACGAGCTGACCTCAGTCCTAGCCAGCTCTGTCTGTCACCTATCATCTGAGTGTTCACACCCTTCCCCCAGCATTCAGTTCTTCATCTATAAAATGAGGGTAAGATAATTCTGCTGTAAAAATCTGCACTAATACATATTGAGTGCATATTCCGTACCTAGTGCACAGGATACATAATACAGATTTGGAAGAGCATAAAAACAGAAATGAGCCAGCAGTATTTCAACCCTATGCAAAGACATACTCATAGACCTTTATTTCATCTGAGCCCATATTAGCCCTCTTACTGAGCAGAGTATTATTTATGTAGATGAACAAAATAATGTGCAGAGAGAGCTATTTTTAAGAGGTAACACATAGTAGGTACATGACAGAGTCAAGATTCACTCAGGTCTTCCAACTCTTGAGAGTTTATTCTCAGGAGAGACAGCTCCCACTGCCAAAAGAACTGTCTTTCCCCAAATCCTTCCCACTGGCCCCAAATTAGCAAACACAAGTGGGTTTCTGACATACCTCTGGTCCTGTGTGAATCATTGCATAAGGATTACACCTTTTCCTGGCTTTTGATGAAGTTCTTGGAATGCTTCTGACAATAGCATTTTCTTCATCTAAAAAAATGGCAATGAAAATAGCACCATATCGTTTTTCTGTGAAAATAAAATAGAACCAGATAGCATTGTTGTGAGCATTACCTGGCTTTATACACATATTTTTTTAGTACAGTGCCTGAGGCATGACACTTGATAATGTTGTTGTTGTTATTGTTAACCACTACCACCTGGAAAAGTGATTATTCATTTTTTAATCCCAGCTCAAATATTTCTGCTTTTTCTAAGCCTTCTTTGATCCCATATTACATCCACCTCCAGGTTAAAATTATCTGTCCCGTTTATCTGTCCATGTTCATTTGGGCTATTTTCATATCTTGGTTATTATTAATATTACCACATTAAAAATGGGAGATCCTGATATCAATGCTGTTGAGTATATACACAGAGGGGATTGTTGGATCATATAGTAGTTCTGTTTATATTTTTTGAGGAACCTCCACACTGTTTTCCATACCATTGTACATTAATAGTATATAAGGGTTATAACTTCTCTACAACCTCTTTCGTACTTATCTTTTCTTTTTATAAAAACTACCCTATAAGTTATAAAGTGACATTTCTTGAGGCTTTGGTTTGCCTTTCTCTGCTGATTAACAATGATGGAAATCTTTTCATGTAGCTTTTGGCTGTATAGACACAATGCAATATTATTCAAACTTAAACAAGAAAAGAATTACATCATTTACAATAACAGAAATGGACCCAGAAGACATGCTAAGTGAAATGTCAGTCACAGAAAATTAAAAACTGCATTTTTCTTGTGTGAGGTACCTAATATAGTCAATCATTTAGAAGTAGATAACAGAACAGTAGTTACCTAGGGTGGAGGAGGGGCACATGTGGAGTTGTGTTTAAACTGGTACAAAGTTACGGCTATACAAGAAAAGTTAGTGCTACAGATCTGCTGAACAACATAGTGTGTAGTTAATGGTAAGTATTGTGCCTTACAAATTTCCTGAGATAGCTAAAAAATGTTGAGTGTTCTTACCATTAAAAGAAGATAACAACCACACAAGGACACAAGGAGACTGTAAAGGTGACGGAATTCTATATGATCTTGATTGTGCTGATGATTGTACACATATATCCAGGCTCACTGAATTGTATACATTCACATGTGCAGTTTTGTATATCTACTATACCTCAATAAAGGTGAGAAGAAATGACTCTCCTTTCTGTGCTTCATAGCAGTTCATAGCCCTTGCTACCTTACTCTAGCTACTCTGAGTACTGTGCTGACCGGTTTCATAGTACTTAGCCCATGCTGGTTAAGCATGTTGAGATCACATTCTTTTCTATCCTTTTCTTTCCACAATCCCTCACTCACCACACTCCCAAGACCTCCTGAAGAGATTATATCCCATTTAAGGCCAAGACTATTCCTCTTGGCAAAGGAAGATTTTATTAAATATGTGGTAATACTAATAATTTATATCCAATCAAATTTTACAATTTGCAAAGTTCTTTCATGTCCGTTTTCCTTTTTATCAGTCATTTTTAGGGCTAGGTATTATTTCTATGTGCCTGAAATGCAGAGGAGGGGGAGGGTGACCATCCCTGCTGAGAAGTGTGCTGAGATGCCAATCAGAGCCTTCTGCTGCTCAGTCCAGAACCAGCTGAGAAAAGACAAGGGAGCCAGAAGGAGATCATGGTACCAACATTATCGCTTGGACAGCGGCTTGGTGAACAGAGCATAAATCAGATCTCAGAATGAAGCTTCCTCCTATGTCACTTCCTCCCCCTTCTACCAAGGACAGCCTTTGCGAATGGGGATAGGAAAGAGTCTATGGAATACTTAACATAAACAACCGCATGGAAAAGGCACTTGACTCATGCCGAAAAGCATGGTTTATAACACATTAACTCTACCCAATCAAGATGCTTATTTCTATCATTAAACAAAAAGAAAAGAAAGAAGAAAGTAAGGCAGGGAGTTTTCATTCCAAAGGTGGAGTAAGAGGTTTAGGCTTGGGGTTGGAGCAATGGTGGCTCAGCAGTTGGAGTGCTTACTTGGCATGTGCAAGGACCTAGTACCATATACACAACTAAGTGTCGGAGAAACAAAGGCCAGATGGAAAAATGAAATTGATTCATTCTCTCTGTCTTTCTATATATAAATAAATAAATAAATAAAGAGGTATAGGCTTAGGTTAAAAAAATGTTACTCAATTATGCCTTCCTCCTAAAAAATGGAATGGAAGTCCTTAGTGAAACAAGAGCCCCAAGAAACAGATCCCTCCAAAATGTGCCTTCAAGGGCCTCTCAGTTTAATGGTAAATACATACACCTTGTGCAATGGGAAACTGTGCAAATAGTTGGTTGAAATCTATAGCCAAGGTTAATGAGAAACGGTTGGAGAACAGGAACTAAATTACTTTGGAGATGATCAGGAAAATGTATTTGAGTTTCTTCAGTGTTTGTTGTTCATTCTTATATTCACTGAGAACTTATGATATGCAGATACTTACAGTCATAGAGTCCTCACAACGAGGTTGCTAGGATTATTATCGCTATTAAACATGTGCAGAGAGAGTAAGTGACTTAGATCTACATCACAGTGAGTCTCGGGAAAGCAATCTCCATTTCAAGTTTAAGCACTTACTGATTTTATGACTCCAAGTAAGTTTGAGCCTCAGTTTTCTCTTTTGTAAAATGGGAAATATGATGCCAGACCTTTATGACTCCTGGATAATCCATACCCTCCCTACTTTAGCAGGTTGTCATGGAGATTAAAAGGGATAATGCACGAGAAAGTGTTTTTTGAAAATTAAAAGCCTGGATCAATGTGAGAGATTATTGAGGTCATTACTTCACAGCCCAGTGCAAATTGGTGGCAAACACTGCTAGCCCTGCCCCTTATCCACACTCCTCTCTTTATTTTATTAGCAGATCACCGATTCTGTTTTATTCAGTACCCCATGAAGCTGTTTAGAAATACAGATTTTCCTCCTTACAATGAGATCATGTACTGTCAAGCCCATTGTAAGTTGAAAATGTCATGAAGTGAAAATGCAATTAATAAATCTAATGTACCAAACTTCTTAGCTTAGCAGCCCAGCCCATTTGTTTACCCTTGTGATAGCATGCCTGAGTGGGAGCTATGGCTTGCTATCACTGCCCATGATATGTCATGAGCCAGTATTGTAACACATATCACTAGGCTGGAAAAAGATCCAAATTCAGACTTTGAAATGCTGAATGCATGCTGATTTTGCACCACTGGAAGGTTAAAAAAAAATCATAAGCGGAACCACAGTATTACAGGAACATTTCTACTCACATCCCAGATTTCCTTCCAGAGAAGGGAAGTCCTGTGACCATTTTCAGCCAATCATATGTAAGCCAGTCTACTGAGTGGAGTTTGCAGAAAGCTATTGTTACTCAGGTGGAAAGAGACAGACACCATTATCCTGTGGTTTTTATCCTTCACCCTTCTTCCTACTTTGCAGACTTGAGCTTAGAGATAAGACAACCATCTTGCAACCATAATGAGAAAAATTTTACATTTAGAATGCCACAGCAGGAGGCTAGGAGCCAAGGTCCTTGTCTATTGGAGCAGTTGCACTAGCTCAAGCTCAACTATCTGAGTTTCTTCACTAAAATAAGCAAACCAACCTCTATTTAGTTATGCTACTGTGTTCAGATTTCTGTCACTGCAAGCCAAGGACAGTTTTAGTTGACAACAGGTATTAATCATAGCAACAAAAACTGATGCTTTCTCAGGTTCTTGACTACCATTTTGTACCCTCACAGTTTGGCACAGTAGAAATTGACAGATAATCCTTTTGAAGGAACCTATAGATCTGGAGGAGCTCAAGTGTGGATTTTATAACAGAATCTGAACTGTAAAGGGACAATACTAATAACCCTACCACAGTGAACTCTAAAAGAAAAGGGTATGGTGCATATTAAGCAATTAGCAAATGTTGATGGAACTTTTGTGGGGGTCAGAGGAGATCTTAAAAGCAACCCAAGGTTCTGATCTGGGCAGGAGGGCCCTCACTTCTTAAGGAAATAGTGTGTTTTCTGATGTAATCGTACAGCAAGAACTGTCTATGGAGCCCCAGGCCAGCACTTTGCATCAACTGCTTGAGAGGAAGCATGGCACAGGATTAAGACTTTAGGGTCAGAGATCTCTAAATTTGCATCTTGTACTGCTCTACACTTATACTTAGAAGACATGGGGTGGATAACTTCATAACTCCGAGGCTCAGTTTCCTCTTCCTCTGGCACACTTACCTCACCGAGGTTGGAGGTTCAAATCAAACAACAGATGTGAGCATGCTCAGTCTACCCAGATTCGTTATTACTGCTGTATGACTTCTGCAGTGTATCCGGTAGAATAGTAAACCCAGTGCTGGTGGGTGGGGAGTGGGAGAGGGAGAAGAGGGCAGGAGAAGGAAGGAGTTGGTGACAGTTATAAACTGATTTCCAAAGATAAAATTACTGATTTGCAAAGAATCAGGAAGGAGGTTGTTTAGGTCAATGCCAGCCCTGAAGCAGACCTGGTCTCTGAGCTTGTGAAGTGATAACTGCCTGCTGGGCACTAGCACTTGGTAAGATGGAGGGGCAGATGCAAGGGGAAGGGTTCAAAGTCCTATGTAGCTTCCTGGATCTTCTCTATGGTAGCTGTTTCCCTAAGGGTCCCAGCAGGACTGAAAATATCCATTGCCTCCAATACAGCTCAATATATTTCAGGCTGAGCAGAGGCTGGGGGAAGGGAGAGCAGAGCTGAGAGCTATCTATTGGTAACAAAAAGCTTCCAGAATGTACACAGCTTCTCCGGAGGCTGATGCGGAGAGAACCTGCTTAAGCAGGGGACACACGGACCGACACACACACACACACACACACACACACATCGCCACCACTACCACCACACCCTCGCCTCCCAGCCAGCTCTGCTAGCCAAGGCCTCTCAAGAGACTTATTACTAGGATCGAGTCCATCCTATTCTTAGGGCCCTGCATTTGTTTCATTTGGATTAAAATGCAGCAGCACTAGAAGAGTGGGGGAGGGAAGCAAAGAAGCTGAGGCACTGGCTCAAGGGGAGCGGAGGAAAGGGCGCAGTTTTGCAGACACAGAGTCCTGGGATCCAGTCTTCAAAACCTACAGTCTCTAAGAATGAGCAAGTCATCTCACCTCACCGATCTTCAGTGTCCTTGAGCTTTTTGTAAAATAATATGTAAAAGCAACAATAACAGCTAAAATCTGCAATAACTGTAGCTGACGTTGAGTAGTTAATGTGTGCCAGGCTCTGTTCAAGCCTTTTATGTGTTGCATTTCAGGCCATATTTCCAACAATGCATGAGTTAGGCGTTCTATTGTTCCTGCTTTATAGATGAAGAAACTGAGGTATGAAGGAGGAAGTCACCCAGGGTCACACAGATAGTGAGACTAATGCAGAACAGATGAAGTATCTAGCCTGCAGTGGGATTCGCCCAGTGGCAGCTCCCTCCAGGGGTGTGTCTATGCTAACACAGCAGCTGTCACCTCATAATGACCCTGGGAGGGAGGCAACATCTGTCCTATTGTGCAAACAAATGTATCAATCAGGAAAATAAAATTCACTCCAGTATTTCAAGCAGGGAACTTACTTCAGGGGACTTTATTATTCAGGTGATGGAAGAGCTGAAGCAGTAAGCAAAGGTAGCTGCAGGAAGTGGCTACCATTTCCACGGCTTCCGGCTGGAGCAAGAGTCACAAAGTAAACTTTCAGCCCACCAGAAACTGGGCCCGAGAAAGAGACCATTCAGAACCAGAGCCACTGAGAAAATCCCGTGGAACCAGGAAGGGCAGAGAGTCTGGCTCCCACCTTCCCTTCCTCCAGTTTTCTACAAGTGCCGTGCACTGGCCAGGTTTATTTGGAAGCCCGTTAGGAGCGTGTGTAATGTAGGTCCCTGAAATGTAGAGCAGGGCAGAAGAAAGGTGAGAACTAATAGACAGATTATGACCACAAACATGGACTTATTTAAGGCTACAGAGATAAGGAGAGTAGGACTAAGGCTAAAATTCATCCCCCTCCAGGCGACTTCTAAATCCTTTGTCTTGCCCAATGACCGATCTCTCCACTCTTTATTCCATTTATATCATGTTTTCCGAATTTTAAGTTTCAAACTTTACCCTGACCCTAACATTTTCTGCATTTCACCTGATTTCTGGCATCTTCAAATGACCTCAACACCATGTGACCAAAACTTCTTTGACATCTACCCTGACACTTTCCCTACACTCACTCCTACTGCCTTCTCTCAATCTGAGTAGTAAGACCCCTTCAACCCTTTATCAATCAGAGCTTCACTGGGAAAATGGAAGCTATATGTATTCTGAATTGAAGGATTTGCAGGAATAGCTCATTCTACAATTATGTTCGAACTGAGGAAATAAGAGCCAGAAGCAGGAACTGGAGTATCAAGTAAAAGTCACCAGTCAACCCTCCTAAAATATTGAAAAGTATCAGCGAGTCGGAGCTCAGCAAAGGAATATGGGTAGCCAGGCACAGCCTGCTGGTGGGGTGGGTCTGCAAAAGAAAGCTGATAGAAAAGTCTTTGGAAGACTGTTGCTCACATGTCTGATTATGGTCTGGGTTGATGCTAATTAGCAGGGCAGGCAGGTAGGAAAAAGTTAAGCACAGAGTCAAGAGCAATAAATCTAAGCTGGGATTTTCTGGCATTTCTGCATCTAACTTTCATTTCAAAGAGCTAAAAATAAGCCAGAGGCTGCCTGCACTGCATGTGGATCTCACCATATTTAAGCACAATAACTCTCAGAGGCTAGGTAATAGCTGCTGCTTTTCTTCAACCTCCCAAATCTCAAGCAGAGTTCTCCTTTGGACCACTCTAGCCCTTAAATAAGTGAAGCATTGCTCTATCTCAGCCATCTGATAAGGTACAAGACCACCACATTCCCCTACCCAGGTTGATTCTGCACTCTAGAAGCCATCCCTTCTCATCATCTCAGGGGTCCTGCACCCTTGGTCATCATCCACTCCCTGTAAGTTCTGACCTATCTGTCCAAGACATGCCTCAGTCTCTCCTGTACTATAAAAAGAAAACTTCCTCTACAAGTGATACTCCAGAAAGAAAATTTCCATTTCTTCTCATTTCCCCACTTCCACCAAACTTGGAACGGCAGAGAAGAATGGAGTATGAACTTGATGCTCTCCAAATCTGTTGACCTCCTTGCTTCTTAACCCCCTGTCATTGGACTTCCCACCCACCTCTCCAGTGAAAGCACCTGCTCTGTGGCTAATGATGCTCCCTGCTCTTAACTAACACACAGGACCCTTCATCAGGGATCGCCTCCTCTAGACTATTGACATTGGTATTAACCAGCTTTCCAACACTGTGACAGGATACCTGACATAATCAACTTATGAAGTTGAAAAGTTGATCAACAGAGGCTTCAGTCCATGGTCAGCCATCTTCTTTGCTTTGGGGCCTGTAGTGAGGCAGTATGTCATGATGGGAGTGTGTGACAGAGAAAACTGCTCACCTTATGACAACCAGGATGCAAAAGAGAGAGACAGGGAGGGACTGGGATGCCAATATCTCTTTCACAGACACACCCCCAAAAACCTGACTTCCTTCCACTAGCCCACTTCCTTAAAGTTCCATTACCTCCCAAAAGCACTTTTGACTAGGGACCAAGCCTTCAACATGGGCCTCAGGGGACCCTGCAGACCATTGTTAGTGCTCCCACCATCTTGAACTTCACTCCTATGACTCTCTCCTCTCCTGGATTTCCTCCTCCTCTCATGCTACACAATCTCCATTAGCCTCTCTTTCTTTGCCCACCCCTGAGGGGCTGGAATTGCTCAAGTTTCCAGCCATGGCCATCTCATCTCGCTCTGTGAACCCTGATTCAGTGAGTTCACCCAGCCCCAGGACTTCAGATGAGTGCTCTATGCTAATTATTCCCAATCCCTTAGTTCCAGTACAGACTGCTTCCCTGAGATCCAGTTATTTCCAGCTACCAGCTGCAGATAATATGAAGTGATGCCCAAAAAGGACTATCTTGAGTGAGCAGAAATGCAATGAATAAAAATCAAACAATAACAAGCTGTTGATGATTTTCAAACCCTTATTAAGTTTTAAGCATTATGCTGAGAATTTTACATGCACTATCACTTTGAGTCCTCATTTTCTCTAAGAAGTAGAAGCATTTTTAGCTCCATTCCACAAATGGGAAAACTGAGGCCCAGAGCAAAGATGGGCTAACTGTAGGTCTGAGGTGAAGTGGTACTGTCCTTGTCTTGAAAAGCTAAGCCATAGACTGGGAGAAAATATTTGCAAAGCATATCCATCATAAAAAACTTGTATTAATGATATGAAGAGAAATGTGACCCCAATTTTATGTGGAATCCAAAAAAGTTGAACTCACAGAAGCAGTAAATAGAATGGTGATTGTCAGGAGCTGGAGGAGAGAGGTAGAGAAGGAAAAGGGAGATGTTAGTCAAGGGGTACAAAGTTTCTCTTAGACAAGAAGAATAAGCTACAGCGATCTATTGCACAGAATGGTAACTATAATAAATAATAATGCATTATGTGTTTCAAAATTGCTGAAAGAATAAATTTTACATTTTTCAGCATCACACACACTCAAATACCCAAAGATATGTGAGGTGATTTCTTAATTAGCTTAATTTAATCATTCCATACATAGTTACATTGAATCCCATTATTCACACTGTATCCCTGAAATACATACATAATTATTATTTATCAACTAAAAGTAATTTTAAAAATAAAATATGAAAAGAATACTTGCAAGTCAGTGATAAAAATGCAATCAACCTGATAAAATGGACAAAAGATTTGAATATATACTTCACCAAAGAAAACATACACAACACTAGTCAAACCACAAAGAGATATTGTAGCACCTCAACAGAATTAAAAATAAAAAGACTGATAATACTAAGTGTTGGCAGAAATGTGAAGTAACTAATTCCCATACATTTCTAGTGCTAATAGAGAAGAATACAACACTTTGACTATTTATCATTTTCTTTTGAGGTTAAACATACACTTAAAACATGACATAGCAATCTAGTGCTAATTACTCAAGAGAAATGAAAGCATATGAAAATAAAAGAAGACCCATACATGAATGTTCGTAGTAGCTCATACTCACAATAGCCAATAAGAGAAAATAGCCCTAATTGCAGTAAAGCTACACAATGGGAGTGAATTCCATTTTAATTAATTGGTGTTGGAACAACTGGATAACCATTTTAATGTAATAAAAATGAAGAGACTGCTAACACATCTAACAACATTGATGATTCACAAACACATAATGCTAAGTGAAAGCAACCAGATACAAAATGATTCTAATTATATGAACTTTTAGAAAAAGCCAAAGTACAGCAGCTAAAATTGGATCGGTGATTGCCTGGGGCTGGCTATGGGGAATTCACTACAAGAGAGTCTGAGGGTACTTAGGGGGAAAATGAAAGTTTCTATATTCTGATTGTGGTGGTGGTTTTATTACTGTACATATTTGTCCAAACTCACTCAACTGTACATTTAATATTCGTGAATTTTATTGCATATAAATTATATATCATAAAGCTGATTTAAAAACTAAGTGGGTAGTTGAAAGATATGTACAGGATCTAGAAGGAGCAAAGAGGTCACACTTTCCTCTGAATGAAGGAGTCCAGGAAAGCTTCACCATTTGGTGAAGAACAAGTAGGCATAAGCCAGCCAAAAAGCAGCTCCCGGCAGCTGGTTCTGCCTGTGGTGGGACCTGGTGGCTCCTATTGTGGACTGCATGTGGGAGGACAGAGGAGGTTTGGTGAGCTCTATTCCTCACTATTAATGGACCATGGGGTTCATGGGGCTCACCAATGCATAAGGACATGTGGAATACTGACCAAGGATAATGTTTGAGGAACTTGGAGAGACTGCAGAACTCTTATCCCTTCTGCCCGTCTCTCTGCCATAGGGACATGTTCTCATACTTTGGGAAGTCACCCTTTCTCTGGGCACAGTTTGACCACCTGTAAAATGGGAGATGAATGACTGGACTCAATGATCTCTAAAGTCTCTTGCTTCCTTGTTTCCAATGATATTATACATGTCTTCCTGTGCTGGCTTGGTCACATCTAGGGGCCAGTGTTCTGAACCCCTGTCTGTGTGACCCACTGTCCTCTCCCCTTACCCTATTAACATCAGAGAGCCATATGCAAGGAGCAAGAATGCACAGGAAAGAAAACAGGGCTGGTCAGGGAACAAAGATGTAAGGTCTAGCCTGGAGCTCAAGTCTTGGGAAGTCAGACAGAAATGAGAAGCCAGCCAGGTAGAAGCAGCAAGGTCCATTCACAACCACTTATGGAGCACCTAATGTATCTGAAATCACACACACTTATTAAGCACCTCCTTCGAGCTTGGTGCTGAAATTTAACCATGAAAAAGACAAAAGTGATCTTTGTTATAGAAGTCTTAAATTGTGGTGTGAAGGCTGATCAAATGTGTTATTCAAAAAGAAAACTGGCTGCCTCACCTGGAATGGATTTTAGGTATGAGAATTTCCATGATTTACACATCAGAAAACTGGAGCTCAGAAAGATTAAGAGTATTGATCTAGTTAGAGGCTGTGTTTTTTAGCCCACTGCACAACCTACACCGGCTACTGTGCATTACAGTTTCTCTTTCTATTCATGATATTCCTGAAGTAGTACCGAGGGGAGCAGGGGAGGGAGGAGTAGGGGATGGAAACGAGGCACCCCCAGGTCAGATGGGCTGGGCTCACACTTCAAGTCTGCTGCTCTGTGATACACTCTGTTTGAGCCTGGTCGAGAGGCCAGCCATTCCCAGGGGCTCTGGTCAGAGGGAACTGCTGGCAGCCCCTGTCCAACAAAGATGTCTCGTTGCATCTTGTTCCTATCGATTACCCACCAAAGTGTCTCTCATTGTTAGGCATTCCCCAGGGGCAAGCAGGAGAAAAGGTGTCCTTTTTCCTTTTGTGCATTTAATGACATCCAATCCTACCCAGTGATCTCTGCCCTCTTCCTAGAGGCAGAAGAGGGGGAGGGAGAAGGGGAAGGAAAGAAAGAAAACACGGAGGTAGGGGCACACACCGATGCAAAGAGAAGAGAAGAGGAGAGACAGATTCAGAGAGAGGGACCAGCACACAAACTCAGAGACTGAGAGAGACAGTGTAGCAATCAGAGACAAAAGAATCGGGGATAGGTGGAGAGTGAGAGATGGAGGCAGACCAAGAGAGCAGACAGAGAGAGAGAGAGACAGAGGAGAACAGGAGGAAGAGTGGGTGGTAGAGGAGACAGAGAGAAAATGGCAGTAGGACAGAGAGAGGCAGAAAGCGCAGCAGGGGAATAAAAACAGGCTATAAGAGGTAAAGAAAAGGCAAGGGAGGAGAGAGGGGAGGGATCTGGGCAGGTGGCAGCTCCTCTGGGCCCCCTGGTTCCCTTATGCAGTGGTGCTGAGAAGATTCACTGAGGAACCTGGGTCCTACCAGACACAGCCCAAGTACAACATTCCTGTCCCAGACTGCAAGGAATCTGTGGTGCTGTCATTTCTTGTGCAAACTATGGGGACTCGTTGACTCCCCTACAAGTGGGAATTAGAGGTCCCCAGAGGCATGCTGTCTGCTGGAGGCCCAAGCCTTCTCTCCTTCCCTGCAGGCACCGGCCCAAAAACAGGCTCAGAACCCAGAGACAGAAGTCTGCAATGGTCCATCTGCTGCAGGCCCAGACAAACCCCCTCACCACTCTTCAGATGTCCCTGAGAAGCTTCTGTCTCTCCCTGGCTCTTTGGCTCCAAAAACAAGGCAGAAGCTCAAACCTCCACGTCCAGTGACCCTTGGAGCTCTGCACACCCCTGGCCCACAGCCTCTCACAGCTCCTGGTGCCTTCCCTACGTCATTCATCGCCTCCCATCCAGCTGACGTTGCAACATTGGAACTGTGAGTCCAGGTGTACAGTGAGCCCTCAAAAAATATGAGCCAGTGCTTAGAAGCCACTGCCATCCTGCAGCCTTGCCCCTTCTCAGGCCACTGTCAGCTTCCATCCGTGACATCCCCTAAGTGAGCCTGTGCTGGGCACATGGCTTCCAATCCATCCTCCGAGCTACCAGGAGGATCCCCCAACACCCTGTGTGGAGCGCTCACCGAGTCCCCGCTGCTGACGGACTTTTCCATAGTCCAGACCTTTCTATGTCCTTACTCTTCATCCCTGGCACTGCTCATCTCTCTTCAAGACAACTCTGTGCACACCTGCTCTCAGCAGGGTTGAGACACCCTGTTCTCAGGCCATCTGCTATTGTTCTGAAACCCTACCTCTTCTTACTACATGGGTTTTTTTTTTTTTTTTTTTTGGCAGTGCTGGGTATCGAACCCAGGGCCTCATACAAGTTGGGCAAGTACCCTACCCCTGAGCTACACCCCAGCCTTACATTTCTTAAGTATACACATGTGCCAAGCATATCTAACTATGTAGACTGCTTCAAATCTTCCCAAGATAGGCATTTTATATCCACATTACCAAAGGAAAAGAGGTTTCATGGCCCTTCCAAATAACACAATGCTAAGAGGCTGAGCGCAGACTTGCTCCCAGGGCCCTCACGTCTGTACCTATGCACTGCGCCTACGTTTTTGGAGATGTTACCATGTCTGAGGCACACACCAAGTGTTATAACATTACCTATTATATCCTCCTAACCACCCTATGAGGTAAGTGCAATTGTGCAGGGGTAGTCACCCCCCCCCATTTTGCACATTAGGGACGAGGGCACAGACATGTTGAGTAACTTGCCCAATTTACCAAGCTACTACCTGAGAGCCAGAATAGAAAACACAGGCAGCCTGGCTTCTAAGCACACTTCCTTACCAGCTATGAGGGTGGAATGGAGAGCAGGTCTACAGTTCCACATCTCCTACTACTGTACCACTCTTCAGAGTCACTTAATATCCCAGAGCCTCAACTCACATGTCTATGGAATGCGCATAACAACACACTGCCTTAATTCTAAGACCAGACCAAGGCTCAAGTTAAAAAACATATAGGAGGAAAAAATAAGGTCACAAACAGTTTTCTATATCTAAAAGAAAAAGGTAAACCATTATATATTGGGTTATGATGAAGTTCCAGACACTGGAATTGTGTTTTCATACTATTATGGTATAGATCTTAAATGTCCCCAAAGGCCATGTGTTGAGGACTTGGTGGGCAATCTGTGCTATTAGGAGTCAGTGCAACTCTTTGGACGTGGAGCCTAGTGGAAGAATGTGCCCTTGAAGATTGAGACCCTGGCCACTCCTCCCACTCAGCCCTTTCAAACTCGGAGGGGCTGACCAGGCTACAGCTATCATAATGCAGCCATTTTACCTCTGAGTATTCATGTGTTAACAGGAGCTTTGGGGGGACACCTCACATCCAAACCATAGCACGCTCAAAAGCAACAGAGTCAACTGGACTATGGACTGAATCTCTCAAATGCATGAGCCAAAATAAATATTTCTCTTCCTTTTAGGGGGGGCCCGGGAGTGGGGGCTGGGGATTAAACTCAGGGCCTCTCATCCATGCCAGGTAAATATTTCACTGCTGAACCACATCCACAGCCGTCTTTCCTTCTTTTGAGATATTACAGGCATTTTGTCTCAGTGAAAAGCTGATTAACACACAGACATTATCTTACTTCAGCTTCATTACAACTGAGCAACCTTAGCATCATTAACCCTGTTTTACCTGTTTCACAGATGAGAAAAGTAAGTCACCACAGGACACAGGCAAGCATCTGATATTCAGAACATTTAATTCACATGTGTAAAGCACGTTACAGTGTACAAAATAACGCACTGTTTCTTTGTGACCCTGGATGACTTTTCGCAGAGGATCTTATGACACAGGCATGACGGAGACCAGATGTGCTTTGCAGATGAGCACTTCCCTAATTCTTAGGCCCACAGAGATTTTAAGACTTGCTCAAGGTTACACAGCAAGTGACAGAACTGGGGCTGGGATCCAAACTTTTCATCTCTCAGGCCATTGGGATACTTGAAGATCAGAATTGGCTAAAGCTTGTGTGTTGCATTGCCAAAGATGGGTAGAGGGCAACTTTTAGGTGGGGAAATCATGTATTTTTCCAAGTCCAATAACTTGCCCAGGTTGACATGGTCAGTAAATGGTATCTTTGGACTCTGCAGCCCCAACTCTAACCATTCATACACCAGCTAAAACTATTGAGAGGAACAAGGGGGTCGGTGAGACTCATCTGTCCTTCCATGAATTCAACACCGTGCATTAGATTAGCAAATGCCAATTGCTGTGCAAAGGTTAATAAATGCCAAACCCTTTGCTTCAATCCTACAACAACTCTGCCAGGAAGAATTTATAATCCCTTTGCACAGAGGAGGAAGTAGAGGCTCAAGTGTGAAGCAAGCCTCCAGGATGAGCTGCAGAACTGGCATCTGAAACCAACTTCAGAGAATGCCACCCTGGAACCATCTATGTGCGAGACACTGTGCTGAGGCCCGGGGTTATGCAAGTGAACTAGACACACACTGGATTATTTAGGACCCTTGGGTTGCAAAAAACAGAAATCAAGTCAGGCTAGCAAAAGCAAAGGAAAAATAGAGGTCATTTAACATAAGAATCTAATATTTTGTGGACCCTCAAGGCTAGAGACCAGCCAGCCCTTTGATAAACTGAACCTAGAAATAGAAATAGGTGAGCAACCTTGACAGGGCTTTGTATGCTCTTAGTCTCTGCCCTTTTCTGCATCTCACTCCTCTCTCAACCAACCAGCTTTCCATGCTGTCTAGGCCACACGGCAGGCACCATTGCTCTCAAATTTATAGCTCCTCTGTCAAGAGTCCAACCTAAATAGAGCCAGAATTACAGGTTCCAGAAGATCATCTGAATGGCCCAGCTTGAGTCACAAAACCATCCCTGCTCCAAATAACAGTTGACACTAGAATGGGGACACAGTAGACAAAATGGGGCTGGATGGGGAAACAGCCCTCAGAGTAAGACGGAAGAGTCATTAGGTCCTTTTTAGATAAATACACCAAGTGTGTTTACTCACTGCTGATGAGATCCTGGCCCCTAAAGAGCAAGAGTTTAGTAAGCAAGTTGAGCAGATACACACAGAATCAAAATTGAGACTTCTGAGGGTCCTGAGAAAGGCACATGCAATTCTATAGCAGAGGGGAAAGCTACCAACTTTACCAAGGAAATCAAGGAAGAGAGTTTTAACCATTGCACAAAAAATGATCAGAACCTCAGAGGGAGTAAAGCTTTAAATGATACTGTGTATATAACAAAGACTACAAAGAAAACTTACTATAATTATAATTTTAGTTATGAAATATGTAAGAACTCTGAAATTCACAATTGAAGATAATTATTATTTAGGTGTTTTTGAGATGATTTCATTAATGGTTTGCAATAAAAATTTAAATGACGATAGGCAAGGTGAAGTCTTTTACTTTCAACCATGACCAAACAAAGGTGCAAGGCCTGAGGGAGCCGTGTGTCTAATGGAAAAAGCGCTGTCATCAGAAATATCTAAATTTGAAACCTAGCTCCAAAATTGGCTAGTGACCTGGCAAGGAAGTTTTATGCCCTCTCTCACTCTGATTTCTTATCACAAATTGGGACCATTAAGATCAGATTCATGGGGATCTTGAGCATCCTGCATGGCATAACTTTTGGGAGCCAAATGATGTCATTCCTTTGCTCAAAAACTTCCAAATAAAGGCCAAAGTCCTTCCGGAGTCCTGCAATGTTGGGTGTGGTCTTCCCAGGACCTTGACCCCATTCCAGCTCATATCCGACTTCGCCCTCTGCTCCCCCATTCCCTGGCTGACTCCCTTCCAGCCACGCAGGCTCCCTGCCATCTCTCAGCTGCTCCAGATTTCCACACCCTCAGATGATGCCTGCTGGTCCCTCTACCCCAGACATGTTTGAGACTCACTGTCGCCTTCTTCAAGTCCTGCAAATGTCTTCCATGGCCACAGTATCTGAAACCACAGCTCTCTCCCCTTCCCTTCTCTGTTTCATTTCACTGCTATACCATCCTTCCTTAACCATTATTATACATACTTCCTGTATGTATTATCTGTTTTCTCCTCCAATATGTAATCTTTAAAAATGCAAGGATTTTCTTCTGTTTAGCTCCACTGCTCGGCCTCAGCAACTAAAACAATGCTCAGCACATAATGGCACATGAAAGCTACGAGAATAGAACTCAGCACACAGCAGGGACTCAACATCACTTCCTTCCTTCCTTGCACATCTTCTGGAACAGTTGCTTTCTCCAGGTCTGAGTTATATATTGGTTGTGACTGATGTCTTTTTAAAATACCATAGCGTATCCCATATTCAGACTATCCATATGTCAGGGGGTTTTCTCTCTTTATTTCTCTCCTTGCTTTTTCACAAGTTGTATAGACATAGAAGGTGCTCCATAAATATTTACTGAATTGACTTAATTACCCACATCCCAAGAACGGAAATAAAATAAATGTTCTGCCCACAGATGCCAGCCCTCCTGATGATCAATTTTTGATAGAGTCCTGATTGGAGGAGGAATCCAGGCACTAGGGAAAGGGTGACGATGACAGTGCACCCAAGCAGCAGGCATGCCAGGGGCCCTGGTTGCCTCTGCTTCTGGAATAGACATCTGCTGGTTTTATCTGCCTGGCTTCCTTAGAAGGGTTACTGCTCTCCACTCCAGTTTTCTCATTCTAGCCAAGCTGCCGATCTTAGGAACATTCCTGTCCCTTGTCCTCCATTGCAGGACCTGCACTGATGTCCCTTTCCCGCTTAATTAGTCCAACCAATTAATGTCTTCTCCCCCACTCCCCAGCAAAAAAAAAAGAAAATATTTAACTAGCAGGTTAAGGTTCTTGCTGTTGCAAGTAATGAAGATGGAAACATTTGTACCAATGGCCACAGGTAACCGTTGTCCCTGCCACGTGGAAGAAGACTGTCCACAAAGGGAGAAAAAGAGAAATACAGAGAAAAGAAGTGACAACTCAGGAGGTGAGGAGGAGAATGTGACAAAGTATATCCCAATACTTGGAATGGTTGCTGACATAATAGGCCCTCGATAAACTGTTGCTGAATGAATCACTGAAGAGGAGGGAGAGAGAGAGAGAGAACTGGTGATTTCATTTGTGTCCAGACCCAAACACTTTTTCCAGAGTTATAACACGGAGTGAGTGCCACAAGCTCAGTGCTGTGCTCCAGAGGTGATGTTAAAATGGTGAACAATAGACATGCTTCCTGTACTTCAATGCAAGAGGTACCAACAAAGCACATATGCTTGCCGAAGTCGAACAGCCCCTGAGGAATGCCTCTGAAGCCCATGGGACCACCCACTCTCAGGACTCTCTGGGAGAAGCTTCCCAGCTCACAGAACCAGCCTCCAGTTCTCAGGGACATGTGCACAGGGGTGATGTCAACGCCACTTGATGATGCTGGGCCAGTCAGTGTCTTTAGCAGGATCTGGGAATTTTGACCCAAGAGACAGACTTAGAATTCATTCCAGCTGAGTTTTACAAAAATCAACTATTAGAACAAACCTTTAGAATTCCTGCTGCTCAGGTCCCAAGACTGTCCCTGCTCATTCCCCACCCGGAGGCTTAGTTAATTGATTTTTGTATATTTGTGGGTTCTTTGAGCTTCCTCATGACCCCAAGTAAATTTTTTCTTTTTCTTTTTTTTGGGGGGAGGGCCTTAGCCTAGTGAAAATTGTGATCTATTCCTTGCAATCCCCCAAATAGCACTAAAATGAAACATTTCCTTATTTCTCTGGAGAATAAAAAGAAAGAAAATAGAATACATGAATTTTAAAAAAAAAAAAAACTAAGTAAAATGTGTACTGCTTTGAGATTTTCATAAGATTTTTCCCGCATTTCCTCTTAATGCCTGGCATTATTAAGAATCATTAAGCAGGAAGTACCATTATTATTCCCATCTACAGATGCAGAATCAGCAATGTTAACTGTTACCGTAAGATCGGAGAGACCTTGCTCAAAACTAATTTTGTCCCTAACTAGCTGTAGGATTTGGGCAAGTTGTTTAACCTCTCTGAGCCTCAATTTTCTCATGTTTAAAATGAGAAAGGGAAGTTACGATACTTTCATAAGGTTGTAAGGATGAAATTAGATCTTGGACATGAATCTCTGAGTATGAATCTGGCCCCAGGCAGCTTCCCAGGTGCTTAGGATCCCCTGCCACTGCCCTCGCCCTACAAAGATCCGCAAAGATGCATGTACATGTGTGTGCCCTTCACCACGCACTTGAACAAGTGGCTGAATGGGGTTTGAATCTTGGTCTCCTGATTTGAGAATCATCACTTTTTTTTTTTAATCCACAAACTGCTAATAGGATTGCAGGAAGACTCAAGTCTGTTATGAAAAGGCTTGGATTTGTTTGCTCTAACAAAGATTTCAAGGAACATTTGAACAGTTGTCCCAAGGAACAGACCAGACTTACTCTGAGAACTCTGAGTTCTCAGAGGTTACCATGGTTTTGAAGAATGGCCCCCACCAGTCCATGTGCTAAAGGCTTGGTCCCCAGGCTGGCACTTTCAGAAGTTGGAAAAGTCTACCTATCCAACACAGTCCTGGAAACTCCAGCGAGAGCAATCAGGCAAGGGAAGGAACTTAAAGGAATGCAAATAGGAGAAAGAGGTCACGTCGTCTCTGTTTTCTGAGGATCTAATTGTATATTAGAAGACCCAAAAACTCCACCAGAAGACTTCTAGAGCTGATAAACAGATTTAGTAAAGTTTTCAGGATATAAGATCAGCATGCATAAATCAGTGACTTTCCTCTACTCCAATAGTGAATCTGATGAAAAAGAAATTAGGAAAACTATTTCATTCATGACAACCTCAAAAAACATATGCTAATGAAGGAGGTGAAGGACCTCTGTAATGAAAACTATACAACACTGAAGAAAGAAACTGAAGAAGACCTTAGAAGACAAAAAGACCTCCCATGTTCCTGGATAGGCAGAATTAATATTGTCAAAATGGCCATACTGCCAAAAGCAATATCCAGACTCAATGAAATCCCCCATCAAAATACCAATGATACTCTTCACATAACTAGGAAAGGCAATTCTAAAATCCATTTCAAAAAATAAGAGACCCGAATAGCCAAAGCAATTAGGAACAAAAAGAGCAATGCTGCAGACATCGCAATACCAGACCTCAAAACATACTACAGAGTTACAGTAACCAAAACAGCATGGTACTAGCACCAAAATAAAGATCAATGAAATAGAATATAAGACACAGAGATAAACCCTCATAATTACAGGGATGTGGTACCAGACAAAGGTGTCAAAAACATGTTGGAGAAGATTGCCTTTTTAAACAAAAGATGCCAAGGAAACTGGATATCCATATATAGAGGAATGAAACTTGACCCCTATGTCATACCTTGCATAAAAGTCAACTCAAAGTAGATCAGAGACCTATGAGTTAGACCAGAAACTCTGCCACTGCTAGGAAAAAATGGAGGCCCAACACTGCCTTAACAAGACTCCTAAAGTGAAAGAAATAAAGCCAAAAACCAATAAGTGGGATGACATCAAATTAAAAGCTTCTGCACAGCAAAGGAAACAATTAAGAATATGAAGAAATAGCCTGCAATAGAATGGGAGAAGATCTTTGCTACCTCCTCCTCGGGACATTAATATCTAGAATATACAAAGAACTAAAAACAACTTGACACCACAAAAAAAAATCAGTCAAAAGAACTAAATAGACACAATCTCAAAAGGATAAATACAAATGGCCAATTAATATATGAAAAAAAACGTTCAACATCTCTAGCATCTAGAAAAATGCCAATCAAAACCACAGTGAGATTTCATTTTACTCTAGTCAGAATAGCAGCTATCGAGAATAAAAATAGCAATAAGTGTTGGTAAGGATGCAGGGGAAAGGTGCATTCAAACACTGTTGGTGGGACTGCAGATTAGTGTGACTACTCTGGAAAGCAGTATGGACATTCCTCAAAAACTGGGAATGGAACCACTATGTTATCCAGCTATGCCACTCCTCCATATACCTCCAAAAGATCTAAAATCAGCATACTACAGGGATGTAGCCACATTGATGTTTATAGCAGCACAATTCACAATAGCAGGCTATGAAATCAACCTAGATGCCCTTCAACAGATGAATGAATAAATATATGCCATATATACACAACCACAAAGAATGAAATCATAGCATTTGCTGGTAAATGGATGAAACTGGAGACTATCATGCCAAGTGAAAGAAAATCAAAGGTCAAATCAAGATCTCTGATATGTGGAAGCTAATCCAAAATGAGGAGGGAGGGAGGGAGGGAGAGAGAGAGAGAGAGAGAGAGAAAGGAAAAAGGGGAGGATGAATTTTATCAAAATGGAAGAAAGATGGAAAGATCAGTGGAATAGACAAAGGGTGTTGAGGAGGAGGGAAGAAGGACAAGCTAAGTGGAATGAACCTGAGCCAATGTTCCTGTATACATATACAAATACACCACAGTGAATCTCACCATCATGTATGTACATGTTTTAGTCAGCTTTTTCACTGCCATGACTAAAAGACCTGACAAGAACAATTTTAGGAGAAAAGTTTATTTGGGGGCTCATGGTTTCAGAGGTCTCAGTCCAAAGACAGATGGCTCCATTCCTCAGGACTGGAGGTGAGGCTGAAGATCATGGCAGATCAGTGTGGTGGAGGAAAGCAGCTCAGGACATGCCAGGAAGTAGGGAGAAAGGCACACCCCCAGTGACCCACCTCCTCCAGCCACTCCTCACCAGCCTGCACGTACCACTAAGGTAATCCCTGTTGGGGGATTAATTCACTCATTGGGTTGAGACTCTCATAGACCAATCATTTCACCTCTGAGTTTTCTTGCATGGTCTCACACATGAGTTTTTGGGGAATGCCTAGCATCTAAACCACAACAATCCACAAGATGCTAATTTAAAAAAAAAAACTGTAAGTATATAGCAGAAAGATCCGTAGAGGGGAAAGGAACAGGGGTAGGTAGGAGAGGGAAAGGTTAAGTAGTGGGGGGGACTGAATTAGAGCAAAATATATTCCATGCTTTTAAAATTATGTCAAAATGGGAGCTGGAGCAGTGGCTCAGTGGTTACAGCGCTTGCCTGGCATGCACAGGGTTGTGAGTTCAAACCCCAGCACCATGTACACAACAAAGTGTTGGAACAACGAAAATCACATGGGAAACTAAATAAAATTGATTCTCTCATTCTCTCTCTCACTGTCCCCTCTCTCTTTAAAACAATTATGTCAAAATGAATCCTAATGTTATATATAATTAAAAAGAACCAATAAAAAAAAAGAGTGGAGCTTAGTGGGAGGTTCTTAGGTCACTGAGGTCGTGCCCTTGATGGGAGAGTGTGGGACCCTGATCTAATCTCTCATCCTTTCTGCCCCTGGCACAGGATGTAAATAGTTTGCTCCTATCACCCCTGCTACCATTGGCATCTGGTGCCTTCACCAGAGGTCCAAACGCAATGGGGCTACCTGCTCTGGAGCTGAAATCTCCAGAACCATGAGCTAAAAAGCCTTTTCTCTCTTTAAGTTAATTGCCTCTGGTCTTGCACTACAATATTGGAAAGTTGACTGATACAGGGGTAGAGTTACCTGGTCAACAGGTCAGAGTTACCAGGTTTCTGTTTAGTATACAGAACTTTCTCGGGGCCAAAGAGAGGTGGTAAGTTCCACTGAATCAGATGACTGACCTACTCAAGAGGATGCATCAAAAGAACACAAGTACCAGACCAAAGTTCCTACAGGCCCTGAGCTTCTAAAAGCCTGTTTGAGCACAAGATGTCCTCTTATGGTTATCTGAGGGGAATTACACCTTAGGGATCTGGTTTTATAAGTGGTACCTTATACAAGATGAAGGCCTTAGTGCACAGCCACAGAATGAGGTGGAGAAGTGGTGCCGTGTGTCCTCTTTGCCTTGAGTCCTGGATGTCTCATGTCTCATCTCTCTAATCTTCAGGGACAGTTGTATGATCATTTCACAGCCCCCAAGGCACATGGGGAACAGCAGGACCTGTGCCTCCTGTGAGCCTGGAGGGCTGCTCAGATTGAGTGTGTCTCCTTCCGACAATTTCTGGAAGAAAGGCTGACTCCAGGCAGACTGTCAGCCCCCATTGGCAGGGAGCCATGGCCTTGAAGCCGGCAGCAGCATTGGGAAACTTTGCAAGCAAGGATCTAGGTTCCGATAGATTCTGATAGTGCTTCACCTATGACCCCAGCAAGGCACAGACCTCCCCACCATTAAGCTCCTCATCTGCAAGACCCAGAGGTGCCAAGATGATGAAATAAGAACCAGCACTGTGATCCCAGTGCCTGGGGAGGAGCACTGTGGGAGTAGACCACCACCAGGGCCTTCCTTTTCCTGCTTCCTCTTTCCTCCTCCCCCACTTTCCCAGACCCCTCTGCCCAGATTAATCTCTGCTTGAGCGGGCAGTCCCAGCAGGGCCCTGGTAACTCTGCAGCTGTGTGGATCATCCTGCCTCCCTGCCATCTGTTTAAAGTCATCATGCACACCGTCCTGTGACCCCTGCCACGCCCAGCAGGCCTATCATCTATCCTGGGCTCACCGCCCCATCACTTCTGCCCCGCCCCTGTGCCCTGGGGGCTCACTCTGAAGCCACACCTCCAGGAGGCCTTGCCTGACCACCCTGCTCAAAGCAGAGCCCTCCCAGTTACTTTTGCACATCATCTGTTTTAATTCTCTAGAGGAGTGAGCATAGTAGTCCTCATATCTCTTCTGTGGTCATTTGCTAATTGTAAGTCTTCCCTTTTAGAGCATAAGCTCCAAGCGGGAAGGGCCAGCTCTTTTCTCCAGGAGCCTGGCAGAAAGGACACAATCATCCCATTTTATGGAAGAGGAAACTGAGGCTCAGAGAAGATTTGTGCCGTCTTTCATGGTGACTGTGTGGCTCTTTTCTACCATTCTCCATGCACCCTTTGTTTTGCTCTAGGGTACTAGGGCTTGGCCATGGCCCAGGGCAGATCTCAGGAGCATCCCTGGCCTGGAGCCTCAAGAACAAGTGTTTTTTCTTTGCTATCAAATGCCAGGTACTGTGCTGCACACTCGTCATGCGTGATCTTACTTCATTCCTCCCAGAGCCCTCTACTTGTCTTGGAGGAGGAAACTGAGGCATAGAGAATTCCAGTGCCTCGTGGAAAATCTTGGCAGAGCAAGCCTGCAAACCCCAGACCATCAGGCCCCCAGGTGGGTGAAGCACCCACTGTGAAGTGTGGCCACCCCCTCCTTCCTTCTATCCCAGCTCCAGCTCTTGTGCCCTGAGGCCTGCAATAGACCCTATGCAACAAGGTTTCCTTTGAGTCTAAATGGAGCTGGAAATCGTAAAATCTCTAAAAGCAAAAGAGAAGGACTTCTTCTGTAATTAGCATGGCCAGTCGCATCTCCCTCAATTTGTAACATGGCAGAAATCCTGTTGAAGTCCCCAGAAGGCGTCCCTCCTTAACGAGGACGCGATCCAGCCCTGGGCAGTCTGGCTGCTTTCAAAGCCTCAGCCCAGAGCCAGTTTTAATGATCACGGAAGGAACTTCTGAGAGAGACCTAAAAGGAGGATGGGATAATTGCACTAGAAATAACAGCACCATGACAATGGCCCGTGGTCCTGGGGCTCTTCAGGAGACAAGCCCTTCAAGGTCAAGTCCTCCTGCACCTGCTCTGATTCTCTCCAACTCTCTGCTAGGAAGCAATTATGAAAGAAAGGCAGTATAACACCTCTCTTCCACCACCATCACCCTCTCACCGACGGCTTCCTCTCATCCTGACGAAGCTGCAGCAAATAATGAATCTTAATGGCTGAGTATAATAAAAAAACTGCGGGTTTCCCAGTGCAAAACTTGACCATGCTCTTTAGCAGCTGTACAGTCTTACATCGGTCACTTAGCCTCTCTGGAGTCATATTTCTCAGCTGGAGGGAAAAAAATCAAATAATATCTATCTGATGGGCCTTCTAGAATGTCAGTGATAGTGAATGACACATCACCATCACTGTTTATGCTGTTTGTGCTGTCATCACTGCCACTAGCAGAGCAATAGAGGTATGACATTTTGACCTGGTATTGTACAATTCGAGTCTCCAAAAGTTCATTCATGTCTGATGACAAAATGATTAATTTGTAAGTGTTCCACTATGCTTCTCCTCTCCCTCCCTGACCACATCCCGTCCCTGCTAGAAGATTTTGTCCTGGTATATTCAGTTTCTCCCAGCAACCACCAGCAGGGAGAGTTCTTAGATTTCTGGGCTGCAGATCTGAGAGAATGGTTACTGCTCTGACAGCCCACACCCGAGCCCCTTAATCCCCTTCCTCCTCTTCCAATTCTCTATTGGAATCGCAAACTCCATGATGGCAGAGAGCATCTGTTCTGTTCACTGCTATATCCCAGCCCCTATTTCCAAACTAGCACGTGGATAGTTAGCATTAGTGGACATGAGTTGAATACAAGAAAGAAAGGTGAATGAATTCCTGATACCAGAAATGATTTTGCCTCTTTTCCCCAGGAGATATTTCACAATGTCTGAAAATATGTCTTGGATGTCACATGTGGAAGGGGTGCTGTGGACATCAAGTTGATGATACCAGGCATCTGCTAGGTATCCTGGGCATCACAGGATACCTACTCCACAGCAAAGCCCCACATGTGAATCGGACCCCGGCTGAGAACCCGCTCCACTCCAGCTGCTCTTCAGAAAGCTTAGAGTTAATGCAGGAGATGAGCTTTCCTGCCAAGGTCTGTCCTGTAACCATCCTGGGCCACGTCACTGTCGTTTCTCACTTGTTACTCTGCAATATCTTCCTTTGAGAACTCTTTCCACTCTTGTCATTTAAAATACGTTCTCCTCCCAGTAGCCAAAGTAACATTTTAAAACATGACCTGTGCAAAGCTAGTTTCCCACTACAAACCTTTCCAAAAACGTGTGACTTCCCATGGCCCCTCAAAGAAAATCCTAACTACACTGCATCTTGCAAAACCATAGACCATCTGGCCTTCACTTCTCAATTCTACTACTTTGCCCCCTCACTCGGGGCCAAACGTACTTTGTTTCTCTAACACAGTAACTCAAAGTATGGCCCTTGGACTAACAGAAACACTATCACCTGAAACTAGCTAGACGTGGAAATTTGCCTGTCCACCTCAGACCTGAACAGAAACTCCAGAGGAGGAGCCAGCAATCTGTGGTTTGACCAGTCCTCCAGGAAGTCCTGATGTAGGCTTAAGTTTGAGTCAAGGACCCAGCAGAGAATGAGCTCTACCTCAGGTCCTCTGCACGTTCCCTTCTCTTTGTTCCTCATTCTGATTTTCCAGTAATTAAATCTTTGGAAATATATTTATCAGTTATTTCTTTTTATGAAGCGTTTTCCTGGTGCTTTACATAAACTATCTCATGTGATATCCAAAAAGCCCTGTTAAGTAAATCTTAGTTCATTTTTTATATACTTTATAAACAAAAGAGGTTCACGTGGCTCATGATCATGGTGATTGGAAAGTCCAAACAGCAAGGCCCTGGCATCTGGTGAGAGCTCCTTGGATAAGTTAGACCACGGCAAAGAAGCAGAAAGGCAAGCAGCCATGTACACAAGGGACCAAGCTTGTGGGGCAAACTTGCTTTATAAAAATATAGCTCTCTTGCAAGAACTAACCCAATCTTGCTCTAATCCCTCCATTCATCTCTGAGAGTGGTGCCCTCTTAACATGATCAATTCCCCTGAGGTCCCAACTCTTAAGGACCCACCGTCTCTCAACATCACTATCTTGGGGACCATGCTTCCCAAAATGAACCTTTTGAGAACACACTCAAACCACTTCTAAGCCCTAGCAGCAAGAATCTCCACTCTACAGATAATAATGAGAATAGTCTTTGTGAGCATTGGGTCTGTTTTAAGCTAAATGCTTCCTAAGAATTCTCATCAAATTCTCACAACACTTCCAGGCAGTATTTACTATCCTAATCCTCTCTGCATAGATGACAAATTTGATCCTTGGAGAGGCAAAGTGATTTGCACAAAGTGATAGAGACCCCTTGCTCTAAAAATACATTGATTTAAAGAAGGAGGACTCTCTTTCCTCTGTGCCACCTTTTCCACCGTATATCATGCAGGCACCGACCCTTACATGGGGAGGGCTTTCCAACCAATATGGCTGTGTCCGTGTGATGGGCTGCCCACAAGAAGGTGAGCTCTCTGTTACTATGCGCATGAAAATGGAGGCCAATTATTTTTCTGGGAGAATGACATGATTTCTGTGAAGAGGGATAGTAAGCTAATGACTTCTCAGATTCTGGTTGAGAGATCCTGCAGTTCTATTCCTGTTACGCTCCTGTAGGACTGTCCTTCCCCTCTCTAGACCATATTTCCACTGCATGAGATTATATGGCCATTAAGGCCCCTTTGCTGTCACACTCAAAATTCTCAGCTGAAAGGCACACAGAGGGTGTTGAGGACTGGCTAGGATTTGGGCGGCCCTCAGTGGAAGTCCTGTTCATCCAAGGGACCTGGGAGTCTTGAAACTTTACTTCCTTCCCAATTTTGCCTCCAGCTGGCCACAAACAAACTGGTACAGTGGAAAATTCCAGGCAACAAAATAATGGTTTCATGATAAATTCTTCTGGAGTCATTCCCACAGCCAGCATGGGAATCTGCACTTCCGTACACACCACCTCTGTCCCCCCCACACATCCAAAACACCTAGTTTTATTAGAACTCCAATTATGCCCCAGTGATTTTGAATCCCCAGAATTCCTTTATCCCAGAGCAAGAGTAATTGGATTTCTCTCCCTCTAAGCTTCAGCCGCCCCTCCACTTCATCAGCATGCTGGGCTCCAGGCCCACCTGGCCCGTGAAGGAATTGAAAAGATGCCATGCGGCTTTATGAAATCATATATAAGATCTTTAAGGATGCTTTTTGCAGTGGAGGGGGAGTTTTTATTTTTCGATAAATCACTTCCAGCCTTCAGATAACAATTTTATAGTCTGCTAAGGTCTTGAGATAGAATTTATGATTCTGGGGAATTGGTGGTTCTTCCTGGTGTGGCCTTTTCTTTTGCCTTTCCCCATCTCCTCCCTTTCTTAGAGGAGTCAGGAATGGGGACTGGAGGGGAGGAACTGCCTGCTGCATCCATCTAATGCATGCAGTTCCCCCATGCACACTGCACTTGGCATCCTCAGGATGCGTCAGCAGACATCCTGACACTTCATCCTCTCGATGAGGCCGGTATTAACAACAGTCCATTTCCCAGTGGAGGAAACCGAGGCTCCCAACAGAGGCAGGATGCAAACTCACTTCCAACTTCAAGTACAAGGTCCTTTCCAACATGTCATGATGCTCACCTAATTACTATCTGTCCTCTTTTCTATTTCTGAGCTCGGAAGAAACTCAGGTTGGAAAGGCTGACCTTCTCAAATGATAGCCTAAGAGTTACTTGTGACGAAGGGGGACAACATCTGTCCTCCTTACCTATTCTACAGTCACCATTGATTTAGGTGGCAAGTCTGTTTGCAAACTCAATTAATCCACCTTACATGACAATTCATTTCCAGAATGAACAATGAAGAGACTTAGTCACAGTCAAAGTGCTACAGTCTCTTCTGCCGAAAAGGAAAAATTACAGAGTTGGTAGGAAATTTGGAGACCATCTAGTGCAAGGCTCTAAAATCATGCAATAGTGTGCTCTCACTCTCAGACCTCTGTTTGAATAACTTCAGCCACAGGAATTTCATGATCCTTTCCTATTCCATTCATTTTTTCATTCACTCACCTTTTATCTGAACAGCAGGTATTTATGGACAGGAATTATTATTGTTAATGCTGGGAATTTAACCTTGAATATCATTATTCAAACAGTGGTAGTTGAAAGTTCTAAAGTCAGATTGCTTAAATTTAATTTCCAGTTCCAACTTAACTCCCCCTGTGGCTAAATTCTTCCACAAAAATGGGGATATGAACACTGTATCCCCAGCTGCGACATTGTGAGCACTGAATACATGGGAGCTGGTGGCGTGGATAAGTAATTAGACAACCACAGTACAGAATGCTGTGCACACATCTAATCCAATTAGGTAGTGGTCAGGGAGGGCTCCCCGAAGGCTGTGATCTCTACGCTAGACTTTACAGCCAAGCATAACTGTCCGAGCAAAGAGGGAGTAAACAATTTCAGTAGGAGGAAATGAAACTGCAGGTCCTCTCCTTAAATCAAGAGAAAGCAGAGAGTCTTCAAAGAACTCTAAGAGTTGAGTGCAGCTGGAGAAATGTGAGATCCCAGCTGCATGCTTCCTTTTCAGAGCTGCTTGATGGGAAACCTTTCTGTCTCGACTCCCACTGTGCAACTTAAAGTCTTCTCCAATCTGGCCCCAACTTGCTTTTGCAACGTACCTCCCCTAATTCTGTACCATTCACCTGTCTCTCCATAAGACATGCTTTTCCATATCTAGGCTTTGCTTCTGCTGTTTCCACTCTGTTTCAGTCAGTTTTGTTGTTGTTGTTGTTGTTGCTGTGACTAAAACACCTGACAAGAATAATTTTAAGGAGGGAAAGTTTATTGGGGGACTCTTGGCTTCAGAGGTGTTAGTCCATGGATCCCCAACTACATTCTTCGGGGATCCAGATGAGGCTGAACATGATGAGGGAAGAGAGTAGTGGCAGAACGTGACTCAGGACATTACCAGGAAATAGAGAAGCTCCACTCGCCAGATACGAAATATGTGCCCCAAAGACATGTCCCCAAGGACCTACCTCCTCCAGCCATACCCTACCCACCTTGTTACCACCCAGCTAATCCCTACCAGGGGATTAATTTGCTGATTGGGTGAAGGCTTTCATAACTGAATCTTTTCAGTCCTAAACCTCCTTGCATTCTCTCAATCACAAGCTTTTGGGGGACACTTCACATCCTAACCAAAACACCATCAAGGAAGTCTTTCTCTACTGGGCATTTGGGGTTGGATTTTTCTCAAGACCCCTTCATACCACGCACCATCATTTGGTAGCAGAATCCTACTTTCTTGATGGACAGCCATTCCTTGCAACCAGGTGCAATCACCTGGATCTAACTCTACCTCCCAACTACATCCCATAGAGGATAACCCATCCTCTGGTCATCATGGTACCCATGCTGAGTCATGCAGTCCTACCTGGACTCTTCCCCTGGAGCGACAGTGCCCTTGGTGCACTGAAGGAGTCCTACTGAGGAGAAACACCGGCAAGAGAGACAGAGATGAGACAATGTCATCCGAGCCCAGGATGGAGAGCTGCCTGGAGCTGTTACATCCCTGGTCATCTCGGTTACATTAGCCAACATGTTCTCTCCTTCCTCTTCTCCCCCTTCTCTGTCTCCTCACTCTTCTTAAACATCTTTGAATTAGGTTTTTGTTCTTCAATCCACAAAAGATTCTAATGAATTCCTCTTCCCTGGTCATCTCAGTTGGAAGCTCTGCCCCTCCTCCTCACCACATTGCTTTTACTCCTGGACATGGAGGTTCACTGTAGCCAAAGATACCTGTCACAACCATGCTGGGATTAGGTGCATGCTGCATCTTGCCCTCAGGGGAGGGCAGCCTTGTGTCTCCTGTGTTACATACAGCGTCCTCCATAGAGCAGATGCTTAGTACATGTTTACGTGTTTGTGGAAAAAAGTGAAGGAACATGAAGGAAGAGCATGGAATGGGAGGAATCAAACCCCAGGAGCATGAATTCGTAAACGGGTATTCTGAAAGTCATTCCTCTTCCATACACACAGTTTCTACATTTCTTTATTTCATCTATGAAATAAAAATTATAATTATTAAAGCCACTCCAGGATAGAATAAGAGAATGAATGCTGTTTGCTTTGCAAAATGAAGAGAGACCCATTCGCATCAGCTAAAGCTTCCATCCCTAGCGCTGGTCAGGATGTAGGGAGTCCTGGATTCCTGAGTGCAAGACTCTCTAAGAGCAATGATCTACAGGGCACATTGCTGATCCTCAGTGGACCCGTTTACTCCTTTATAAAATGGGGACGGGGAGGGAAACAGCTAAGTTATGGGAGCACTCCATGATTCTATGGCGACGTCATTTCTCATAGCTCAGCCCTTGGCAGACTCCATCTCCCCCATGTCAATGCAGGCAAGATGTTAGTCCAGAGTCCTGAAGAGGAGCAGGGTCCACCTTTTGTCATCTCCTCCCACCAGTATAATTTTTTCTTGATGACTTAAACTCTGCAGGCACCATGCTGGGAATCAGCATCCATTATCTCATTTATTCTTCAAAATAACTCTATGAGGTGGGATCTATTATCCTTGTTCTAAAACAGAGAAACTGAGGCATAGAAACATTTAGTAGCATAGCTGACTCCCACAGCTAGTAAGTGGTCGCATCATTGAAACTTGGGTGGTCTGCCTCCAAAGCCCATGCTCCTAACCACTGCACTGCACTGCCTGCCGGTGAGTCCTACTTTCTCCCTTGGCAACAGCAACAAGGAGAAGCCTGTGCCTGCTCCGGATGGCCTGCACAGTCCCGACCGTGCTAACAGTCCAAGGTGCCAGGGGCCTGTGTTGAGCGGGAATGCCATGCTGCTAATGGAAGAAAATGTAATTATAGAGCATAATTACAGTGTATCGTATTCTGTAATTACACTGATGGTATTTAATATAGAACATATTCTGAAGCTAAATGGAATGGAAACACCCCCCAAACAGATCAGAGGCAGAGCTGCTGAGAACCTGCTCCCTCAACCATGTGGAATCACAGGACCTCCAGACACCATTCCCCTTCTTAGTGGAAGATACCACTGGCCTCCCTATGGCCCAGTCCCCACCCCGGATGCTTGCTGATTCTCATGCCTACATCCTGTAGCCCTTGCCTCCCAGGTGTTCCCTGCTGTCTCAACTCCACCGCTTCTTTCCTACTTCAGAACTCACATCTCTCCCCTGCACTACCTTAAAATTTTCCTGCAGATCTTTTTGCTTGCAGAGATGCTAGGGGTCCTCCTCCTCACTGTCCACAAGCAATCTATTCCAGAACGCAGATCTGACCGAGCCAGGGCCCTGCTAAAATCTTTACAGCGGCTGCACACTGCTGAGCCCAAACTCTTTAGCTCAGCACACAGAGCCCTTGGCGCTCTGGCCTCTGCTGGCTCCCTAGCCTCACCTCTTGACACCTGCCCTCCACCCTGCCTAGCCTTCCTGAACTACTCATGAGGACTCCAGGGTTTCTGTTCCTCCTGGTGTTGGTGCACATTCTCCTCTGACAGCAGTGCCTTCCTCTCATGGCTTCGCCAAGCTCAGTCATCCTTCAGGAGCAACTCACGTGACATCTTCTCCTGACAAACCTCTCATCCCCCGATCTAGGTGAGGTTCCACTCAAATGTGCTCCTTCAGCACCTTCTGGCATAGACTCTTGCCACCATGCTGTCGGTTTTCTTCCCAATCTCTCCTTCTAGACTGACAGCAATCAAAGGGCAAGGACTGTAGTTTGCTTTTTTGTTTTTGTTTTTGTTTTTTTTATATCTGTATTCCCAGTGCCTAGAATGATTTCTGGCACAGAACAAGTGTGCCGGCAGCAAGGCATTGTCTTGGGGACTAGTCATAAGGAAAAACACAGAATCATAGAGGGTCAGAGATTATGAAACTTTTTAAATCTTCCTTTAATTTTAAAGATGAGGGGGGGAAAGAGGTCCAGAGAAGTGAACAAACTTGCCCAAGGCCACAGAGCAAGTACACAGCAAAGAAAATGAAAGAGAAGGTCTTTCCATTGGAAGTTTAGTGTTGCTCCATAATATGGTAAAATATTTAGCTATTTATGCACAAATATGCATGCCAAGGAAAAAAGATGTTTGAAATTTTTTTTCAAATATTAATAATGGAAAACATTCAGGTAATAAATTTGTCACAAGGTATGGATTGTAGTGGTGGCTGTTATGAAGCAAATGTTTGTGTTCCCCCCAATTCATGTTGAAACACGAAACCTTGTGATGGAATTCAATGATGGGGCATTTTGGGGTTACTTAGGATTAGATGAGATCAGAAGATAGGGTCTTTATGACAGAATTAGTGCCCCAAAAAGAAGAGGAAGAGCGCTCACTGGATCTCTGTTTCTCTCTCCTCCCTTTCTCTCTCCCTCCCTCTGAATGCACACACAAAGAAAGGTCACCTGAGAACACAGTAGAGATAAGACTGGAAGATGGTCCTTGGCAAGCCAGGAAGAGGGTCTCACCGGATCCCCAGAATCCATTCATTCCAGCACCCTGACCTTGGACTTCCAGTCTCCAGAACTGTGACAGATAAATTTCTGTTTCTAAGCCACCCAGTCTCTGGCATTTTATTATCTCACCTCAAGCAGACTAAGACATTTGGCATCACAACTTTCATGATTTTCCGTATGGAGGTTTGAGTAAAAGAAAAATCCGTTTCCATTTAGGTGCAAGCTCTACCAGGTTTTTCCAAAGTCACTGAATGCTCTTGAGGATGCATGAATGTGCTAGAGAGGAGACAAAAAACAAAGAAGCAAATGCAGAAATCATATCTTGACTTCACCCAAAACTAGCAATGCATTCAGAAATTTATTTAGAATACTAAATACCTACTTGTTTGCATTTGTAGAATGCCCCACAGACCAAAAGTTTTGCAACTAAATTTATATAACACTGGATTCTTTCTTCCTCATGCATGTGTGAATCTACTTTTTCAGCTGTCTATAGTTCATAAAATCGTAACACAGATTCATCAGTTTATTCGTTCAACAATGGAGTGTCAATTGCATGTGGGCACCAGAATCATAGCAGTGAACAAAGCGGAATCCCTGTCCTCATCCAGTCTCCATTTCCACTCAGTAACATAGAAGAAGTAGCTTCCATTATATTCTGTCCCAGAGATGATGAGACAATGCACTCCTACCCTCCTGCTTCACAGATAGAGACATGCATCTCAGAGAAGACAAGCAGTGTGACAGGATCACACAGCGTACCGATGCCAGAGCTTCATGTGTACTACAACTCAAGGCCATCCCATGTGCAGGACCTAGGAGACACTGGCCTGGCACTGTCATCACACCAAACTGAGTTGAAGCTCCAAATCTGCCACTTCCTGTCTGTACTACCCTGAAGATTATTTAATCTCTTTGCACCTCCATTTCCCCATCTAGAAAATGAGTACAATGATACTACTAATAATAGTAATAATTCTTCCCTCACATTTGGAAGGCTTCCATGAGATGTCGAATGTGATAAGGGCCTGGTTATTGGAAAGGCTATACCACCCAATGTAGTAGCCACTACCTACTCGGAGCTAAGAGTGCTTGATACAAGGTTAGTGCAATAGAACTGAATATGCAGTTCAGTCAACTTCAGCTACATTAAATTTATGTTTAAATACTAATACTCAATTTAGTTGTTGGAAAATTTCCAAGTATTTACAAGTTGCATGTGTGAATCTACTTTTTCAGCTGTCTATAGTTCATAAAATCGTAACACAGATAAGTGTTTGTAATGAAATATAGTGTTCAATTTTTAAATGCAAAAGCATAAAATACAGAATCTTGAAGGCTTAGGATAAGAATGTCAGTTTTCTCAATGTTTGTACTGGTTTGAAATTGTACTGTTTCAAATATATTGGGTTACATAAATGCATTTGTAAAACAAGTCTCATCACTCCTTTTGCTCCTTTAATGTAGCTACCAGCTCATTTAAACTATCCTGTTGACTTGATAATCTACTGGGAACAGACACTGGGGGGAGTGGTTCTCCTTACTTCTTGCCTTCCTGAAGATGAGCCCTCCCACTCTGGTTGAGAGAGCGAATCATTTACGGTTCTTTCATTACAGCCGCTAAAAATCAGCTCCAACAAATCTTAACCAGGTGAGGAAGGACAGGGAACACTCACAAGCTCTATAGAAAAGCTGTATTGACAGGCCTGAGAAAGGGCTCAGTCAGGGCCTGGAGAGCAGGAGTGTAAGACAGCCCCCTCTTGGAAGCATGGTCTCAAGTGATTTTCAATCTCTAAGTCACAAGACTCCACAGTCCAGGGGGAGAGAATCTGGTTGCCTAGCTTGGCTCACTAAAGGCCCCATGGTGGGAGTAGTTGCAGGGTGGAGGGCACTTTGATTGACAGACAGACCTAGCTAGCCGGTCTCCCATGCAGAGCAGTGCTCTTTCCAGAGAAGAATCAGCTGGGCTACTTCTGCTAGAGAAAAGAAAGTGAACATTGGGCAGGGAAGAGCCACAGATGCCTCTGACAGAGTAGTTTGGGTGCAGGTCAATGCACAGAGGTGTTAGGAGGAAAGAGAAAGGAATGGGCAAGTCCTGCTCTACCTTTGACTCATGGAGCCCCTGGAAGAATTGCTCTGCCCCCGAAGACCTCGAGTCTCCTCAAAGAGAAAATGCCACATGACAGTTGCTTTAACTCTTGCTCTTGCCCTTCTCAAGATGGACCCCCACCTGGAAACATGAGGCGAGGAGGGTTGTGCACTCTGTTGGAAGAACAAGACTCAGCTGGAGCCACCCCCACTGTGACACTGTGCAATTCTGACACTCTACCGCATGCCTGAGACACATGCTTGAGACCTTTGTTACCTCCTTGCTCTCTTGCCCTCTTTCATAGCTTTGCTACAAATTGAAAAATCAAGAGCTGGCATCTTAAGAGAAAGCCCTTTAGTCTAATTGATTGGAAATTGCTAATTCAGCAAAACTAAGTCTCAGGAAGAGAACTTAATTCCCTCCAGTTAAAAGAGAAAGAAAAGATGACTTAGAGATTTATTCAAACCATGACATCAGCCCCAGTTACACTCTTTGGTCTACAGCTTCCTCTGCTCATTGCAGAAATGCCCTTCAGTTCTGAGACTTGAGGCAAGAAGGACCCAAGAGAGAACAGGCACTGAGGCAAGAGCTAATCATTACAGGGCTGGAGGAGGAGCCAGCTGTCTCAACCTAGGGAGTTTCTTGAGGGAGAAAATCGTTCTAGTCAGAGAAAACAGTACCTGCAAAGTCATGATGTCATTATTTGCTTGTAGAATGGAAATAAGCTTAGCTGAAGCAAAAACCGCATAAGGAAATGTAAGTGATGAATGCCAAGATAAGTCATCGCATCCTTCTGAGCTCGTTTCACCATCTGTCAAAAAGGGGCAATTATCCTCAACCTCCCTGCCTCTATGAGTGGTGTGAAGACCGATATGCACTTCTTTGCAATCATTCTTTGAAAATTGTAGTGCATTGTGGAGACAGGAGTTACAGCGAGCTCTTAAGAACTAACCCACTGGCTCCGGGAGCCCCCCCGGCAACCTCATGGCCCCTTGTAAATGAGAGAGTTCACCAGATCAGCTGTGCAGGGATCTTCCTTTGGCAGAATGACAGTGTGCCTCTGTCTTTATCTGCTTGGCTTTCAGTCCTATGTTCGGCATCTCCTCCAACCTTCCCGGAAGCTCCTTCTATTTGGAGTAAGACACAGCTGAGGTCAAATCCTGACTCTGCTACTGAACAAGTGTGAAGTCCTGAGACTATCAAAGCCTCTCCTAGCTCCCATTCCTTTGGCTATAAAGTAGGGCTAATATTGTTTATCTCACAAGATTTGTAATGATTAAGTGAAATGCTATACAGAAAACTTCTTGGTAAAGGGATATGCAAAAACATGCTAGGATCCATCTTCGTTATCACCTTTATTTTCCCATTTCTTCTCCAAGAGTCTCCCTCCGGGTGAATAAACCATAATCTCATTTCAACGTGGAGCCTACTGTATTGGAAGTCAGGAAACCTGGATTCTATTTCTGCCCTTTTGTTCTCAGTTTCCTCTCACATCCCTTCTCTTTTCCCTTATACATGTCAAGAACTATGTTCCCCAGGCTTCTTTGCCTACTAGTTTTCCAGAGGTGTAGCCATTCAGATGCCCTTGAAGGAGACTACAGGGTGGGAGAAGGGGAGGAGCTAGGACATTTCTTCTGTGACCTCATGACCTTGGAGCCTGCATCTTGTACCTGATGTGCAACCACCCCAACACCAGATGGATCTGGTTTCTGCCTCAGATGACTCCAGCTGCTCCTCCTGGCCCACTAGTCTTAGGCGAAGTACCAGCTCCCTACTAGTGACAGCTGCTAGGTTGCCTCTCCATCCCATTTGGCTTCTTGGCTCTTCCACTTCCTAAGTAACAATTCCCCTCATTGAAAGGTAATCCTGGCCTGGAGCGGTGGCTCAGCATTAGAGCACTTGACTGGCATGCACAAGGACCCAGGATCAATTTCAGGCACCACATACGCAACTAAGTGGAGAAAAAGGAAAAGCAAAAATCAGATGGAAAAAAATTCTCTCTCTCTCTCTCTCTCTCTCTCTCCCCCTCTTAAAAAAAAGAAAAAATAAAGATATTCTTAGTGTGGTTGTACCCTCTGGCCCTGAGCAACACCCTGGGTGAATTATTATTTCATTGGCCAAAGGAGTACAATGGATGATATCAAAGGCATCTTCCACTCTTGACACTCAAGGACTTTTGTTGCTCTTGGTAAAGGAGTTGAATGCTGGACCCATCTACCTTTCCTCCTGTTTGTTTTCCATCTAGTCACATCCATCTCTGTAGCTCCATTAATTTGTTCTAAATCAGAACTAGCAACCAGCCTCATCACCAATATTCAGAACTTGACTCTCCAGAACCAAATTGCTCCCAACCCAGTCCCAAATCCTGGGTAAAAGACTTAGCTGTATCTTCTTTATTTTCCATTGGCCCATCTGATCTTTCTCCCGCCCTTTAACAGGCAGATGGTACACATCTGGGACAGATGTGTTTATAGTCTGTTCAGATCACCTAACCCAGAGCAAGGTTCAAGGGAAGTGTTTGCTAAAAGTTGGGTAAATGAGTACTTGCACATCATAGGCCTGCTTGGCCTAAAGTTTGAGAGCACACTGCTTTACATTCTTTTCTAGCTATTGACAGACAAACAATCAAATTCTGACTCTGTCACCTAGAATAATGTGACCTGGGGTGCCTTTAGTGAATGTCTGAAATATTTTCTACTTTGCATAATTATTATGCTAGTATCAACCTCACAGGATTGTTATAAGCATAAATGGAACAGATATCCATTTTCTTCCACCTTCCTTGGACCCTAACTTCCTTGCAGCCTTGTGTGTTGCAAGTCCTCAAACTTTGCTCTTCAATTTCCATGGGGCAAACTTAGCTCCTCTTTCCTGAGATGACTTGAAACAATAAACTCATCACTCAGGTACACCACACACCTTCCTGGTGGCTCCCTGTTCCTCATCCACTCATTACATTTACCCTAATCCATGAAAGAAAAACAGAAACCACTATCAATGGCTACAATCTGAGGTGCCAAGATACTAACTCTTATTTCTAGATCACACAACCCCCAAGCCACACAGTCAGGCCAGTCATTCAGATTCCAAAGACATCGCACAATTTGCAAGCAAAGCAATAATGCTCTAATTATATGTCTATTATTGTCATCATCATAATGCACCCACATAGATGTGGCAGCAAGGCTGGGTTAATATATTCATTAGTAACAGGCATGAGCAACATGACATTAATACTGCTAATAATACCTAATTGAACTTAATTGCAATGTGATGCCTAATATATTGTGATGAATTTATTCTCAAAGTATTTACATATTTGTAGTTAAGTAATTAGCATTCCACCCATAAATAACTCCTCAAAAGTCCACTCCAGCTCTGGAGCAGGAGGACTTTATACACCTCCTGCTTAGAATGACCTGACCAAAGAAAAAAAAAAGAAACTATTAATTTGTGCAGAAATATATATGTCACGTCTCTCTTAAAGGCAAAGTGTCTGGTCCCAAGTGGGAGTGTTTGGAGGAAGATGTGTTCCTCTCAATTCTAAGAGTGTGGCTGAGATTAACAGCTTTTATGCAGGGGTTTGTTGTGTTGTCTCAATGCACACAGAGTCCCGTGATCTGTACCAGGTGACAGACTTGAAGAGGAGCATTCACAAACTGCAGGCGGAGCGAGGCTCACAGGCACACTGAGAGTACTTGGCCTATTTAACTGGCAGAGAAGAAAGGTCCCCAAGATGGGAGTATCATCTTATCAGATTTAAAGGCTGTCATGGGGCAGCGGGAGCAGGTTGTGAAGTGGGCAATAGCATCGATTTTAAAACCAAGGAGACAGGTTTGAATCTCAGCTCAGCCTCTCACTATCACCATGAACTTGGGCCAAATGCACAGTGCTTCTAGGTCTCTGTTTCCCCTTTTGGTTGTATTAATTAAATCACCCCAAAAAAGGAGTTGATGTCTGAACTCTGGAATTCCAGAATCCCCCAGACCATGTGCCCTGTGAAACAAGGGTTAAACCCACGCACAAAAACTAGGTTGCATTTCACACCTTTTCCCACCGTTTAAAATCTGGTGATGTCAGGAAAGTTATTGAATCTCTGTGGGCCTCAGATGCCTCACTTATAAAGTGAGGATTAATATCACACCTAGCTTATAGGACTGTCATGAGAACTGAATGAAAAAATAACTCATGTAAAGTGCTTGGAGCAGCTGGCACATGGTAAGCATTTAATGTTAGCTGGTATTATTATTGTGGTTGCCACAACTTTTGTTCAAGGTCCTGCGGCATAGGAAAATATTCTTCCTGGAGAGTTGAGGTGGAAATGGAATTCATTACAGTGATTAAATGGGCAAGAAGGTTATTGAGTGCTGAAGACAAGGTCAAGGTTGGATTTTCAGAAATAAACTCCCAAAGCCGTGCCACAGGCTCCAAGAGATCCATCACTTCAACCATCCAGAAGCCACCAGCTCCAAATATATCTTCATGGCTATAGTAAGGGCACAACAGTGATCAGGAATCTGTCACTATCAGGAGGCTGCTGCTATTGTAGCGAAATGCTCAGCCATGCCATGCCTGTTGCTATCCACACCGGCTGGCTTGAATCTCAGCACCCTTGATGTGGGTTTGGGACAGTAGAGCCTCTGTTAATGCTGTTGCAGAAGAAAAAAAATCAAGTTTCCAGCAGCAGTAGGAGAAGCAAGGCTTCCCTCACTTTCAGTTCTGACAACAGTAAATCTAATCGGCCAGACTTCAAAGACAGCCTGGATCCCAGTTGCCAGGGAATCTGGGAAAGGTAATTTTTATGTTTTGAGGTACTGCAGTACAGAAAGCTTCAACAGGAGGATAGAATGAATGTCAAATTTTAATTCCTCTTATCCACCATGTCAACTCTGCTCTGTGAAACAGGAATAGATAACCTCTTAGGAAAATACAGCTGCTATCAGGACTTCAACCCATGAGCTTCATCTGCTTGCCTTTACAAAGCATGGGAAACCTCTTTTGCTCCTTCAGCTTAAGGGCTAGACAGGAATTTGGGCTTCCTGGGCTACATCCCAAACTTAGACCTCAGATCTTATTTCCACTGCAAGGAAAACCTTGCAAAATCCAACCCCAAAAGAGAGTGCATCTCCTTGTGACAGGGAATGGACCACCTAAGCAGGCTTTCAGTTCCTCCTTTAGTGATCCTGGTTGTACTCCAAGATAGAGAGCAAAGTGGTTCTCCAAGAGAAGATGAACTTGGGTTTCTCACAGCACCAGCTCTCTGCGGGATAGTCTCCATTTGCCAAGGGCACCTGCCCAGGACCACTCTCTGCCTTTCCGTGCTGACCCCCAAGCACAGCACCACCAGGCTCCCTACTCTTCAGCTCACAGTTGGGTGCAGTCAATGGCACCAGAAGATCCAAGGTCAGAGGAGAGAGAGGGAGATACTTCTTTTCCACTTTCTCCAATTTTAGCTCTGAAGTTCTGGCAGTGCCTGCATCCCTGCATGGCACAGCTCCTACCAGGCGGCCCCTCCTCCCGAGCTCCAGTAACATCATCCTTACTTTTGCCTCAAGATCTAGGGGAAGTAATGACTTTCCACTGTTGCTAACCCCTGGGCACACTGCATCAACGTCACGCATTGGCTCATTTAACCTTTCCCCAGTTCCATCCAATTCCATTATTAAATAATTGTCTTTAGTCAAACACTACTTCTCTTTTCTTCATATGTTCCTCACAGTCTTACATCTTGGAGGGAATCGTTGTTACATATTCATGCATACATGGATGTTGACATAAAAAGTTAAGGCCAATCCTAGTCCAGGATCCGCCCCCTCTTCATCCATTCCCCCATCTCCTGTCTCCTCTGTAATACCCCCATGCTAAATCAGAAATGAGCATATACATATATATTAATTTTTGAAATTTCTGTGTTTCTCTGCCTACCTGTGTATAGTTAGGCTTCTCATGGGAGCCCTACTTCTTGCAGGACTCCTGACTAACACTGACCCAAAGAACAGCTAAGACAGAGAGCATTTGCCCTTTTCTCAAGATTCATATCATGTACATTTCCTTTACACCTCCCACGAAGCTCTCCATTCCCTCCTAAGGGAGCTCTGCCACGTTCTCCGGCTACATCAGAAGTCTTAGCTTCCCTGGGAAGTCAGATTGTGCAGGCAGAAAGTGGTTAGGCGGGTAAAATGAGATGGTGCATATGACATCCCTGAAGAGTGCTGGCACACAGTAAGGGCCTGATGAATCACAGATGGCTCCCTGCCCACTCCAGGTCCCTTTTGTCTCCATTCCAGAAACCAGACAGTGAGAGTAAGAGTGGCAAGGGGTTTGATCCCTGAGTGAACCACCCCAGTCCAGGTCCAAGCTCTGGTCTGTGGTGTTGGGCAAGTAACTGTGTCTCAGTTTCCGACCTGAAGATAATGGTGACAGATGGTAACACTGACTACATAAGGCTGTTGTTAAGGACCAAATGAGATAACATGCTTAAAGTGTTTAGAACAGTGATGGAACATAGTAAGTGCTCAACAAATTGCTGCTATTTTAATTTGAAAACATTGCTTGATGAAACAGAGATGTTTTGAAGCCACATTCTGGGGAAGGGTGTTTATCAAGTTTTTCACTCTCTAGGCACAATTTTTACTTTAATAGACAGGTAGGGTCCACTCAGTCCAGGAATTGATTATACAGCCAATTCCAGAAGTGTTATTTAATCCAGAGCTTTCAAAAGATGATAAAAGAATGATTCAAAGGGGAAAAAATCCTAAAAATGAGAATTGTATTCCCATATACTTAGGGAGATACACCCTAGAACCAAGACATGTTTCCCTTCCCCCTTTTATAAGGAAATGATCAAGGATGACCTGGCTTCAGACCTCATTCTGCCCACTTGCCAGCCAGTGACCCTAGATAACCTGTGTAACCATATGGACCCTCAGTTTCCTGATCTTAAAAATAAAACTGGAGCCTAGGTTATCTTTTTCACCGGATGAAGTAAAGATCATCAGGCAAAGCCCTGTGCATGAAGACTTCCTACCTGGTTTCCCCTTCCACATGCCTCCTTTGTGACCGGACTTTGCCTTGACTCTTTCCAAGTGCAGTCCTAAGATACCAGGTCCATTGCTCTCCACCCACTGAGCTCTTCGGAGCTTGACTGCTGCCAGCAGGTGCTCCTCATCACTGTGGCTTCGAGGGCTGAGTCTCTATTCCTTTATCAAACTGCTTCCTTCCCACAGCTCCAGTGAGGTCATTGTCAACGGAAGCATCCTTTAAACCTCCCCTTTGGGTTGCAGATATGGCTTAGTGGTAGAGCACTCTTCTAGCTTGTATGGGCCCTGAATTTGATCCTCAGAACTAAGGAAAGAAAAAAAAAAAAGGAACAATAATTCCCTTTTGGAAGGAATAGATCTTCCTGGCTTGATACCATGCTGCACCTATGCACAGCACCCCAATGACAAATCCCTTGCACATAATTATTGAACAGATCCCTGGAAGCATTAATGAGCATTGCGGCTAAATCATTGCAGACCAAGCTCATGTAGGGCTCACCAGGAGCCAGGGAGGGAAGTTGAAAGGAGGCTGAGCCATCCCAATGGGAATAACCACCCGTATTAGTCAGGATTCTCCAAAAGCAACAGAATAGGTGTGTGAGGAGATTTGATATGAGGAATTTGATTCATATGATTATGGAGGCTGACAATCCCAAGATCCTCAGGGTGGGTGACAAGCTAGAGACCCAGGAGAGTTGATACTGTAGTTGCAGTCCAAAGGCCAGTAGGTTCAAGATTCAGAAAGAGCTAAGGTTTCGGTTCAAGTCCAAACGCAGGAAAAAACTAGTGTTCCAGTTTCAAGGCAATCGGGCAGAAAGTGTTCCCTCTGACTGAAGGGAGGGCCAAGACTTTTGTTCCATATAGGCCTTCAACTAATTGGCTGAGGTCCACCCACAACAGGGCTAGCCACCTGCTTTTCTCAGCCCACCAATTCAAATGGCACTATCATCTAGAGTCACCCTCACAGAAACACTCAGAATAATGTTTAACCAATCATCTGGACACCTCATGGTCCATTCAAGTTGACTTATAAATTTAACCTCCAAACCACCCTTTGCTAGGGATCTCTGTATTCTGTTGTATCTGCACCCAGATGCATCCAGGTGCCTTCTACTTAGTGTGATCCTCCAAAAAAAATTGATAAGGGATTCTATAAGGCAAACAAATACACAACCTTTACCTGAATTTCCCTTTGATTTATATCTATATTTTTTACCTGACTTATTTACTGAATTCATTCCCTCTATTTAAATACCCTTAGAGAAAATCCTAGATTAGTAGTTTGTATTTTCTATGGGTGCTATTTCAGCAAACCCTGCTTAATACAGTGAGCAAGACTAAAAATTAGGAGATTAGTTAGGAGCAGAGACAATTGCTTAATGATGATGGTATGTAGGCTTAAAACTAAGATAGTAGCAGTGAGATAAAGAATAGAGAAGAGGAATCAAGAAACAGTTGAGAGGGCTGGAGTGGTGGCTCAGTGGTTATGGTGCTTGCCTGGCATGCAGGAAGACCGGGGTTGAAACCCCAGCACCACATACACAACTGTCAGAGCCATGAAAATCAGATGAAAAACTAAATAAAGTTGATTTGTTGATTCTCCCTTCTCCTCTCTCTCTCTCTCTCTCTCTCTCCTCCCACTCCCCCCCCCTCTTAAAAAAAAAAAGCAGTTGAGAAACAGAGCATTAAGATCTGGTGATCAAATAATAACTATGGGAGAGATGGCAGCTGCATGCCGCCTAACCCCAAGCCTCTGGAGCGCTGAGCCATGGAGTCCTTCAGGGAGGCAGCTTGACTGGCGAGGCTGTTTTGGATGTGTTTGCAACAGGGAACCCAGAAGACGTTTAAGTATATGGCTTTGTAATGGACATTTATTATTCTATATCTCAGAACCCCTTCCTGCTAAGGACAGGAACCCTTCAGCTTAAAAGAATGTTCTAAATAAAAGATCTGAATGGAAACTGATGTCTTTGTCTGGAATTCTGCTTACCTGAGGAATTGAATTCATGGAGAGATAAAGCCCTGCTCTATGCAAGTCAGTTAACATTCTTTACTGGGATTTTCTAACCAAGGCAAGGGAGTTTCCTTCTTAATCTTATTATAAAATAGGAACCTAGATATATGGAATGCCAGAAAATCATGGAGAAGCCAGTCAGAAAGAATGGAGCCAAGAAGAAAAACCATCTACGTCCTGACTGTGCTAATATCCCTGACTCTAGCTGGCCCAGGGCCAGCTGCATTCTGACTTCCTGGGCCAGTTTGTGGGCTAGTCTCTGCCCTTAGCATGTTCCTGAGCTTTTCCAAGTTGGCGCTCTGCTACTGAGTTGCATAGGATCTGAAGGTCAGAAGAGCATCAGTGCCAGATGTAGATCTGAGGATCCTCAGCAGAGAAAACATAACTTGAAACTTTAGGACAAAGAGATTGCCAGGGACAGCTGTATAGATTGAAAAAATAAAATATCAAGGGACAGAGTTTTCCACAATATTTTAAGAATAATCAGAAACAAATAAAAAACACAAAGAATGAAAAGTTTTTTAAAAGATGGATGAAGATGAGGGAGTGTGATCACTGAAATAAAGGGAAAGAGATTTTCTCAAAGGATTGGCCAACCAAGCCTATCATGTCAGAGATAGTAACTGAAGAGCAGGCATTCAATCTGATCAGACAGATTAGCAAAGGCAGAAACCTTCTTGCTCCAGGCCTAAGGATGGGTTGGAGGTGAGGAATAAGGGATAGGAAGTGAGAGGCTCAAACAATAGTTGGAATGTATGGACAATAGAGATGTTTAAGCAACAAAAAGATGGTGAAGGGAAGTAAGGAGAGGAGAGTCCTTCGGGGGACCGGAGAGGATTCCAAGCACAGTAGAAGACTCCCACGTTTGCAAAGCACTTTCTCACATCTTTTTCTTTCTCAATACACTTTTGAGACAGCTCTTGGGAAGACTATTGGCATCCCATTGCAGTGATAAAGCTGAGGTTCAGAGGAGTTAAGTTACAACCAAATGTCCTGCAGTAAATGGAAGACCCCAGGATGAGGTCTTTTGATTTTATATCTGATACTCTTCATCCTATAACCACATTTTCCTTACTGCTCAGACTAAGGCTGACCTCTGCTCTGGATTTAATGAAGGGCTTTATGAATTAACCCATATTAAAGACACTTGCCATGTTCTGGACACCACATTGAGCACAGGGTATCAATCCACACATTAAGTACCCACTACATGCCAGGCATAGGAGCTGGGAATATGACAGGAAACAATAGATCAGCCCCTCCCTTGTGGAAGCTGCATTCCACCAAGATATAGAGGAACAAGAGGCCTCCTTGTATGCCTATATTCAGCAAACTCATATTGAATACATACCATGTGCCAGAACCAAATTCAAAATGAGTAAGTCTTGGGGCTGGAGTGCTGGCTAAGTGGTTAATGCGCTTGCCTGGCATGCGCAAGGACCTGAGTTTGAACCCCAGCACCACATACACAACTGAGTGTTGGAGCAACAAAAACCAGATGAAAAGCTGAATGAAATTGTTTTTCTCTTTCTCTCTATCTCTCACTGTCCCTCTCTCTTCAAAAAAAAAATAATGAATAAGCTTTATATTACAATAAGTATTATGGAGAAAAAATAAAGACAGGGAGGAACCAGGACTGCTGGAGTGGGGAAATCTCAGTGTTAAGAAGGGTGCTTAGAAAAGACCTCACTGAGAATAAAAGGTTTGAGCAAGACCTACGAGGTGAGGGAGTGGACCCCGGGGGTATCTGCAGGAGGAGGAAATAGCAAGTACAAACGCCCCAAGGTGAGCATGTGCCAGGAGTATTCCAGGAACCTCAGAAGGCCAGTCAGTGTTCATGGAGTGTGGTTGGGCAGGAAGGAGTGGGATAGGGCAAGGAGAAGCACAATGGATGGGGGTGAATTGAGGAGGGTAGAGTCAGTGGGGTGAAGTGGGGCAGGCCAGATAGGTTGGGCAAATGAAGCAGAATGTGAAGGATTCAGATGTGGTGGGGTGGTAGAGTGGGGTGGAGGGAATTGAGGGGAGGTGACATGGGATGAGTACAATGAGTAGGGGTATGATAGGTGAGTTGGAGTGGACTGGGTGGGGTCTAGTAAACAACATATGAATAAGATGGGAAGGATGTAATAGAGAGAGGGGTTGGGTTATAATGGGGTGGGTACATTTGATCAAGGTAGTAGGCTGGGGTGATGCTAGATCGAGTGTCAGGGCCTTCTAGACACACAGCACTAAGGACTTTGGCTTTATCTCCTAGCAGGGTGGGGAGTGTTGATCTGTAGAGTGCCATGATCTAAATGACTTGAATTTTAACAGCACCACCAAGGCCATTGTATTGAGAATAGACTGCAGGGAGAGAGAGTGGACCCAAGAAGCCCAGCTAGGAGAAGATGGAGTCAATTCAGGTAAAAGGTACTAGAGGCTTGGACTAAGGCAGCAACTAGTGAGGTGTTAGAAAATGATTCAATTGGGAGTGTAGTTTTAAAATAGAGGAAAATGTTGCTGCTGGACCTTGGGTGGGAGAGTAAAGGGAGAGTCAAGAACAACTCCAATGTTTCAATCAGAACAACTAGAAAGACACAGTTCCCATTGATTCAGAAGTCTGCAGGACTAGGAGTGCAGGGACCTGGTGTTTCTCTTGGGAAATGTTTAGATGCTATATCCCCAAGTTTCTGATAGGAAGTTGGCCATGTAAGAGTGCAGTTCAGGGCAGGGGTCTGAAATAAAGACAAAAAGTGAAGGATCATCAGCTCAGACAACACTAAGAGGTTCAACCAGCCAAAGACTGGACAATTAACTTAATAAGCATTCTAACCACAATTCATCAACACGCATAGAATACACTTAAAATTCCATGTGCTCATAACATTACTAAAAAAATATCATCGGTTCCTTTGAGGATGCTAAAGAAAAACTGATAAATAAGAGTCCATAATTAAGCATTTAAACTGCTTTTCCTTTATGAATTACACTTCCAGGTAATCAAACAGTTGACAAAGTTTCTCTTTGTAGAAGTATTCTAATAAATTAAGACGGAACAATGGAGTTAGACAATCACCATTCTGGGAATCCTTTGGAAACATTGATTGCAGACAGTAATCATCAATAACATCTAAAAATCACTAGCTGGACGTGTTGTGTCTCCTGTCTGACACCAGCTATGAAGTATTCTTGCCCCAGAAATGGAAACTGGCTCCAATTAAGCCTTTAGATCTACTTCGGGGGCTCAAATGGGAGAAGCACTATGGGCAAAAAAGGGGGACAAGGACATTTTCTGGAGTGGAAACGTTCTGTATCTCTATCTGGGTGATGCTTTCATGTGTTTGCAATCATATAAATAGTCAGAAAGCTGTACGTCATACACATTTTATTATATAAATTATGTCTCAATTTATTTTAAAAAAATGGTTGGAACAGTCACCAGCACTTAAATGGCTTCCAAAGTTATGAGACTGGATGAGATTGTTAAAGAGCAAGTGGGGACTGGAAAGAGGACCGAAGGCTGTGTTTGGGGCACTTCAACCTCCAGTAGCCCAGGAGATGGGAAGAAACCAGAAAAGACAGTGGAGGACAATCAGAGGGGTAATAGGATAAAATGGTAGTAAGCGCACTGCAAGCCAATTGCAAGAAGGCTTCCTCTAGGATGAGAGATTGTGATGGTCTGAGGTGTGCTCTTGAACACATGCAAAGGAATTCCCGGTATAGGGAGGGAGGTAGCCAAAGACAGGCTTGGTGTGGATGCAGCTCCAAGATGCTACGTACATAGACAGCACAGAGGAGTGGAGAGGGCCTGGTGCTGGAAGGTTCCATCCCAGCATCTCCACTTGTAGAACTGTGATCCCACTTCTCTGAGCACTGCATTCCCTGGGTATAAGGCAGGTAATGACTTTTGTATCAGTCTGTGAAGTTACTATAACAAAAATGCATACACTAGATGGCTTAAAATCAACAGAAGTATTTCTTGTAGTTCTGGAAGTTGAGAAGTTCAAAATCAAGGCCCTAGCAGATCTGGTGTCTAATAAGGATATGCTGTCTGGATTATAGATCATATAGGGGATTCCTGAGACCCAGGGTCTTTCTGTGACCTCCTATGTAAAGGCACTAATCCCATTTACAAGGGCTCTGCTCTAATGACCTACTCACCTCCCCTAGGCTCTACCTTCTTAACTATCACCTTGATTTCAGCATGAATGTTGAGGTGGGAGATAGAAAGCCAGTGCACATAGCTTCAGCAAAGGAGGATGGGTGGCATTCACACCTGGGAGCCCTAGAGGAGGAAATGAAATAAAGCAGATTATCTCAGGTTAAAAAATAAATAAAAAGAAGTTAGGAGGGCTGATTTTCAGGAACACTGGCTCCAGAAAAGCCCTGGAGCAGTGGAAAGTCAGGATTGACGAGCCACCTAGTGAGTGGGTACACCTGCGCCCTACGCAAAGCCCTCCTCTCCAGAGGATTTGAAGCAGAATGCCAGCTACACTCAGTCTGCACCCATGACCTTGCTGGATCCTGAGAGTGACAAGAACAGAGCCTGTAATTATTAACCTTGCCACTTGTTTCTGCAGTTTATTGTGACAAGACAATGCAATAAGGAGGGAGGTAATCAAAAAGCAATTTTGTAGCAGTAAGCTTAAAGTGACAAACCTTGCTTTTCCTAAATAAATCACCATTATTCCCACACCGTGGCTCAGGACTGACAACTTGGGTTTCCTTAGTAGCAGAGTACTTAGCTAAACCTGTGGCCCAGTGAGAGCGAGAGTAAGTGGCATCTGGAGAGAACTAGTTGCCAAGTCTTTCCCAGGGCCCCCATAGCTTACAGGTGAGAGCAGGAGCCATTAGCATTCCTGCCACACACTCTGCATCTGCAGTATTCTCCGGGGACCCTGAGGTCTATGACATGTAGTAATTTGTTATTTTGAAGCATCATTAATTTGGTTTTGGAGAGCCATTTGCTTTGCTAGTGAGCAGGTTTGCGAACCCCAGCATCCAGATCTCAGCATGGCCTTTCAGGTTTACAAGAGAAAAATCCTGATCACTGAAACTGTACCAAAAGTTTCTCTCCTGAAAAAGAAAACCAAGAGCTAACCATGGTGATGGAAAGGGGGAAAAGAATGACAAGAAAGTAGCGAATCTTAGGAAAAATTTTGTGGCAAAAATACTAGATTTTAGGTTGACATTTGCAAATATCTGTATTTACAATGTTTCTGAATACACCCTTTGCCAGTGTTAAGTATCTATGCTGTTTTTAAAAAGTTAGCTCCTCCCTTCCTCTCTTGATTTCTTCCTCTCCTCCCTGCTTTCTTCCCTTCTTTGGACACAGTTATGGAGCACCTGCCTGATCATAGCTACAGGCCCACAAAGAGGTCTGACTGCCTGGCTTTGGGGACAGATGCGTGACAAGTCTAGGCCACAAAACCAGAGGAGAGTGTGAGCATCCTGTTCTGCAGGCTTTGGGGGATGTTCATGCAGATGGTGAGACTTAGGTGAGTTCATAAAGTGGGGCTACTCTTGAAGGACCCGTGGGATTGAACATATGGAACCGAGAGCCGATGGTCTGAGGAGCAGTGTCAGTGTGAGCAGGGTTGGTGCCTAGACTTCAAGGCTCATGGAGCTCAGTGGCCCTATAGCCCCTGCTTCCAACCCTCTGCCTTGTGATGGGAGCAAGTCTTCCCTAAACATTACCTAAAGTGCCTGCCAGTTTTCTTCGCAGCCTACAACAATTTTTTTAGTTTACTTATTGTGTCTGTTTACTTGCCTAGAGTCTAAGTTCCTTAAAATCCGAGGAAACATTTTTGGACCCATGACTGTATCCCCAGCACCTGACCCAAAGCCTTCTGGCACAGGAAGATCCCCCAAGGTACTGGCTAAGTGGATGAAGGCAACACTCATGGATGAAAGGGCACAGAGCAGGGGACTCCTTCCTCCAGGTTTTCCCCAAGTGCGGAGGGGCAGAGGTCCGTGCCTGAGTGTGTTTCTGAGCACCGCACTCACAGAGCTTAACAGCCCTGCTGGAGAGAGCCTGCTCTCACTTCTCTGCCTGCCCCAACCTGGAGCTCCCGAAAAGCAGGGACCACCTCAGTCTCCCCTGCCCAGCTCCTGGCACACATGGTTGCAGAATTGACCCTTTGCCCAGGAGCAAGAGCTCTCTGCTGGGGACTGGAGGGGGTCTGTGAGCTCTCAATGCTTCTCCCCGTGGGAGGAGGGCTCCAGGGCCCCTCCCTGAGCTACCTTACATCCTGGATGACTTCGTGACTTCAAGAGGCGAGGCAGCCCTTCTGCTGGCTGCCAGCTTTTCCTCCGCATCCTGTCTGCCTCCCAGGCGCTCCTCTTTGCAAGCTGACTCTACCCCGAGGCGAGTGTCTGCTCCTGAGCGTGGTTAATGAGGTTGGAGGCTGCGTGAGGCAGCAGTCTGAGCAGCGAGAGGGCCTCCCACACCCGCCGTTTTCCTTCTCACCCAGGCGCCAGACAGACGGTGGGGCTTCTCTCTGGAAGGTGGCAGGATTGCACATTTGGTGGGTATTTCACACGTGTAGTCTCAACTACTCTTAACCAACAATCCTATGAATAAACAGGAGGGAGAGGAAGATGGGTCAGACAGTAGGAACAGGGAAGGGTGGCTGCGAATGCAAATAGGGTGGACAGGGAAAATCTCACTGAAAAGGTGACAGTTGAGAAGAGATTTCAAGAAGTGAGGGCTTAACCCTGTGAACACACCTGGTGGGAGAACATTCCAGGTAGAAGAGAGTCAGAGTGAAAGCCCCCAGGTGGAAGCTTCCAGTCCTTTTGGAAGAACAGAAAGGAGGTTAATGAGCTCAGGGTGGAGTGAGTGTGGGCCACAGTAGGAGGTGGTGGTGTCAGAAAGGAAAGGATGGAGGTCAGATCTTTTAGGCCACTGAAGGACATTGGGTTTCTAACCGATTATTCCAGCTGCTGTGTCAAGGATAAAGCATCAGGGGACAGGAAAGTAGGACTGGTGCAGGAGGCCCCCAAACTGATCCAAGCAAGGAGAGCAGGGATGCTACTGAGTTGGAGCAGCAGAAGACAAGACAGTGAGAAGTCATCAAGCTCTCCGGGTAAGGTGGAGCCAACAGGATTTCCAGAGGCCTTGGATGTGGAATGTGACAGAAAGAACAGAACAGATGAGGACAGCAGACAAGCAGAAAGCACAAAGTTGCTGCCCACTGGGAAGGAGGAGGCTGCAGACAGAGCAGATTTAGGAGGAAGGAGAATCAAGGGATCCATTTTGATTGGTGGATTTAGGATGTCTATGAGTCTTCGGTTTAAGAGAAAAATATGAGTGGGAGGTATAAATTTGGAATCTGTCACCATATAGACAGCATGTAATGCCACTAGAATGGATGAGGTCGCCAGTACAGTGAGGGTAGGTAGAGGAATAACCAGAGTCTAGCCTAGCATGGGCCAACTTTAGGAGGTGGCTTTGACACCCAAGAGATGTTAGACACACTTAGAAAATTAAACAGATGACATTTTCCCCATTCCCCAGTTTACTTGCTCCCTTCTCAAACTTCTTGAACAAGAACTTAATTCAACAGTCTACTTTCTCCCCAACCAACAATCTAGCTTTGGCTCCAACCATTCCACGGAAACTTCCTCCTCCAAAGCCTTCAAGGTCTTCAAGTGAAGGATCCTCAGTGTCATCTGACACTGTTTCACGGGCATTCTAATCTTCTGTAAACTCTCATTTCCAGCATGTAGGAAATAATAGATGATTATGAGGACTGCCTTTGAGCATTAGACCCTGTGGAATGCATCACTCAGGGCCCCTTTCTGGTTGACTTGGGATTAGATTTACCCAATGAGAGATTGGTGGGCAGGAGAGAAGTCAGATACTGTTTTACTCTGCTTTCCCCTGGTCTCTTCCCCACATCCAGCAATAGCTACATCCTCCCGTTTCCAGGTTCCAGGCCTCAGGGAGCTCTGGCAGAAGGCTTTTGTCTCCTGGTTCCAGCCTGTCTCAGACTGGCCCCTCCTATACGCTAAATGCTGGTGTTCCATCCTCACCAGTTTTGTCTTTTTTCCTCATTGTACCTGATACTGATGGCTGTGTTTTGTCCCATGTCTTGAGCTCCCACTCAGATCTTGCACATCACTAAATATAGCAGCTATCGCCCTTTCCTATTCTTTCACAGCAAAGTGTTGGTCCATGCATTCAGCTACTCACCAGACACCTCCATTGATGTCTCAAGAAACCTCCAAGTCATCCTGTCCACCAGCAAGAAAAGCTTCTGCTTGCACAAAGCCCTCCTCTCCTGGGGGCCTCTTCCTTTCACTCTGTCAGCCACTCTTTCTGGAATTCCCTTCTCACCTACTTTCCTCTCGGACCTCCCCACTGTCAGCCTTGTCCTAAAAGAGGAGGATGGTCCCCTCTTCTGTCACCAGTCCTTGCTTTTGCTGCCTCCAGCCTTGTGTCCTGTCACTGGGTAGAGAGTCTCTGTTATTTATGCCTCAGACCTAACTCAGTTAATCTGTTCCATAATTTATAAGACAGCTAACCTTAGTATGTCTGATTTATTGAACAAATATCAGAGAGAATTTAGATTTGGTCACCGATGAGCACAGGACCTACAGTCTGTGGTCGAGACAGGACCACCATGGAGGAAGAGCATCAGCTGGCCCTCTCAGCTTTTCAAACTACTCATGGTCTTCCTCACTAGAATAGAAGCCATTCCCAACCCCTGCCTGACAACCTTCACCACAACCCTCGCCTCCGGGTAACCAATCTCTCAATCTCCACACCCCCCCCCCCCCCCCCGCGTGAGCGCGCGCATACACACACACACACACACACACACACACACTTTTTAGAGTCCAGTCGGTCACAAGTTGAAGTCAGATCTTCATCTTGGCTGTGTAATCTCAGGCAAGTCACATAGAATGAGGATAAAAGTACTGCACAAATTTTATTGAGAAAATGTATAGATTATACTGAGCCCCAAGAATTTTACAAACATTATCTCATGTAATCCTTGCACACAATTATTGACCAGCTGTACCTAGGACATAAGTAGGTCACTGGAGTATGGGGGAGAGTGAAGGGAGGTGAGGATATATTATCCCCTATCCTATAGGCATCTGCACAGGAAAAGGAGTAGGAACCATCCTCCCAACAGAGCAGTCAGAATCACCCAAGGCTCCAAGTTGGATCAACCCGTTTCAGCCACCAGATTCTTAATCCTTTGGACCTCTTAGCTCTTGTATCATCCCCCTTCTTCACCTTATGCCACTGAGATGAAGCTGGAACCTCCCTATTGATCTCCCCTTGGCAAATGAATCACATTAAGACAAATTAGAAGATGAATGTTTAATACCAACCCTGTTCAAGTAAAGACCCAAAAGTTGAAAACAGAAATGAGGAAGAAGGAAGGGAAAATAAAGGATTTTTTATATTCATTTCCTAAATGTAACCAAATGACATCATAATATGTGACTCTAACTCACTCCTTGGATATAGAGTATTTAAAGAAAGAAACGCAATGCTGGTGATGATCTTGGGTCCTATCTGGGTGATGGCAACCACCCAAGTCAGAGCACAGGGAGCCTCTGCACCCCTCCTCCTCCATCCACCCCACCCAGTCCCTGCCACCTAAGCATTCCCTTCTGTTCTACCACCTCCAAACACAAGTTCTGTCTCTGGCTCCTGGCCTCCAGGCTGTCCTCAACACAGCCTTAAGAGTTATCTTTCTAAAACACACATGAGATCAATGTTCCTCCCTGTTCAAAGCCTTTCATGTCTCTGCACTGCCTCGGATAGTAGTGATCAAACCTAAGTGTGCATGAGAGCCACCTGGAAACCCATTAGCAGTACAGATGCTGCCTCGCCCCAGAGATGCTCAGTCTGTGGGTCCTGAGAGAGACCGGGGAACCTGCATGTCTAACAGGTACCCTGCCCCACGGGGCATTCTGAAACAGTCTAAAGATTATACTTAAGAACTGTGATGGAAAGAAGGGCATGGAGGGAGGGAGGGAAGGAGGCCAGGCAGAGGAGGCCTCAGAGTGGCTAGGAGATCCCTCACTGCTTTCCAAGGTGCCATCTCTGACTCCTCTGCAAACCATGGTGTGCCCACCACACTCTCAGCAGCTCTGCACTCTGTTTTTCTGCAGATCACACGTCACCACCTGGCTCATTCATGATTAGTAACATGCTTCTTTTCTGCCTTCCTCCATTGCAACATAAGCTCTAAGGTAAGCAGAGACTTCTGTTTCACTTTGACATCCCTTGTTACCTAGATCAGTGGCAAATACATAGAAGGTCATATCTGTGTTTTCAGGGGATACAACATCAAAGAGACAGACACTGTGTGCACAGCCCCTTCCCACACCTCTCAGAAGAGTCACACTGCTCTTGGGTCCTGTGACTCTGGGGCCCTACGCTTGGCAGTGTCCTGCTTTCCATGTGCCAAGTGAGCACATGACCAGGCCCAGCCAATCAAAGCAACCCATCTCCACTCTTAGCAGGAGATAGTTCTATGATAGGCAGGGTGCAATGTAGGGGAAGAAAAAAAATTAATCTGTTGGGCCACCTTATAAGGTAGGCACTCAGAGGAGGTGGGTACAGTTATAATTATCACTTTCATTAGAAGATCTGAGTTCCTAGCCTCTTTGATCCATTTCTTGTCTCCTGCCCATCTTTCTCATGCTCTTTATCAGTCATTTAAATCTACCTCTGTCACTCCAGCATGACCTCACAATGAAACAATTACTATGATTAGATTCCTGGTTATATCTAGAGGGGTAACCTGGAAGATCCTCGTCTTCCTTAATGAAATTTTGGAACCCCCAGGGGGCCTATCAGCCAACTTAAAAGTTCACTCTGCAGCAGGAAGACAGGAAAGGGCATTTCCTGAAGGAGTTCTCATACAGTCCAGTTGAAATCTGAAGACCACAGACCCACAGCACACTGTTTTCCTGTGTGCCATACACATCGCTACACAGCACCAATCTGTCCTGTTTCATGCTCTGGTGCCTCCATTGCATGACTGTTCTTGCACCTGGGGGCTGTTGCTAAGCAAAATGAGTGCTACTTAACACAGCACTGTGATATTATGATAGGTGATCTGATAACCAAGACAGTAACTAAGTGACTCATGGGCAGGTGGCATGTATAGAATTAGACGCAGCTGACCATGGTTCATATCCCAGGTAGGTAGGACAGGGGTTGGCGAGAGATTTCACCGTGCTACCAGGAATAGTAGGAATTTAAAACTAATGAATTATTTATTTCTGAATTCTCCATTAAATATTATCAGACTTCAATGGACCCTGGGTAACTGAAAATGGGTAAAGCAAAGTTGTGGATAAAGGGGAACTGTTATATTCAGCACCCACCAGAAGCTTATCAGGTGCTGAGCACCAGGCTTACAAGCTGACTTATAGAGATGCTTGAGGCCAGGTCACAGGCTTCAAAGAGCTCATGGCCTGGGGGTAAAAAATGAAAAGCAAGGAAGGGTGCATTTTAATCCTAGGACAAGGGCCGTAAGAGAGATCACGGAGACACAAGAGCAGGCAACCTTGACCTGGATTGGAAGTACAGGGGAGGAAAACCTCCTGGTGGAGGCAAATGTGGAAGGAACTTCAAAGGTGGATTTGTATTTGTTTCCTTATTAAAAGGTATAACTTTGAGAAAACTATTTGGACTTTAGAACCTAGATTATCTTGTTTGTACAATGAGAGTACTAGTGTGAACAGTGTAAAATCAATGAGATAATTGATAAGTATTTATCAGACACATGGCTAACATTTGCTGAGTTACCACTAAGGGTCAGGCATCATTCTTTGCATTTTCAGCCTGATCATTACCACCATTCTATAGATGGGAGAGCTGAGGCACTGTCTTAGTTTGGATTTACCAAGCAGAGGCACATTCTAGCACAAGGACTAAAGCACAGATAGATCATTGGGAGGTATAAAGAACACAGGTAACGGGACAAAGGGAAAGCAGTCAGGAACAGCATTGGGAGACCAGCTCCCACGGTGGGTTGCTATAATTAATCTTGCAGGGGAACTCTGGGAAGTAGACAAAACATAAGCCTTAGAATTATCCCAGGCCAAGGCAAGGGAGCTGGGGCATTTATAGCCCCACGTCTGCCAGACGTAGGTTAAAGGCTGTCCCCAGGAGGCTCTGGGCCTGCAATGCACATTGACACAGTGGGTTCTGGAGGCCCAAGGGCAGCCCTCCAGAGAAGGTGCTGGCCATGGAAGGGTGGGCTGGATTTATGCAATTACTAGGTAGTTCTGAAGGGATGACACCAAGAACTGACAGTGTCCCCTCCAGGTCTCAAAGGGTAAGGAACTTGCCCAAGGTCACCCGACACACAGCTGTTGAGTGGCAGAGGAGGAGTTATGCCCAGGCCCTACTCTAGAGCCCACGCTATTGGTTCCACACTCTCATGCAGAGCTGGTCACATAAAGTGTTGCTCTCACTGTGGTTGTCCTTGACTTCCTGATTACTGTTCTCGAGTCCCGCCTTTAGCGATTAAACCCAACGGCAAGTATTTAAGGCATCCATTTTACCTTGTGTCACGCTAGAAAGAAGGAGTCTGGGGATTGACTCTTCAGTCCAAGTTCTCACTGCTCGCCTTGCAAGACACTGCTCTCTGGCACACATTTCCTATAAAAGGAAGCATCAGATTGGATGATCTCTAAGGAAGTTTCTCTGATATTCTTCACTTCTCTCATATTTTCCCACCACTGTGCAGGGTGCCCTTCTGGGACCCCTGGCCAGTGGGTGTCTCTGGCTTGGTGGTATCCGCCCCTTCAGACAGTGGGCTCCTGATTAACCAGGACGGATGGGAATTTATGTCTTCTCAAAACCCTCCTTGTTGGGAGCATGAGAAAATTAAATTGCTCACTGGAGTCGGTAACAGATGGTTGGCTCCATCTTCTTTCTGACTGGGACTCCCCCAGAGAGAGTAATTGAGGGCATCCTGTCACATGAAAGGGACCAAGGGGGCATGGGAGGCTGAAGGATGGCCCGGAGTCTTCTCTTTGGCATGTAAGTCATTCTGATGTCTCCCCATTTCTCAGTAAAGCAGAAAATCAAATAAAGCCCGGAAGGAACTAAAGCAGTTTGTAAATAGGGCACACTGGGGTGCCTCCAGCCTTCCCATCTCACTTTGTTTTGTTTGGGTATGTGTCCTCACCCCCAAAGCCAAGCTGGTTTGCCAAGCATCTGGCCCAGGAAACTCAATTTGGCTAGCCCCAAGGGAACCCCTGGAAGGATCTGGAGGCTGATGGGGCCCAGCTCATTCTTGCAAAAGCTGGCTCCCCTCCAAAATCTCCAGAATGATAGTCTCAACCAAGAGCTGACATGAGATTACTTATTATTGCTCAACTGATTGAGAAAGGAGAAATTGAAATCTCTGTTTCAGGCACATGGTTTACCCGCAACAATTGTGCTGACAAACATCCACACCCAAACCCCACTGTACCTCCTGGAGCCTGCCTATCCCTCCCAAGGTATCCCTTAGCCAAATGCTCATCAGAATGCTGCCACCTTCCTTTCATGCCAAAGCCCAAAGAGGCTCTTACTGGGGGGAAGTCAAAGGAATACAATTGGAGGTGTAAAAGAAACATGAGATCAGAAAAACCTGAGTTTTCACCCTGACTCTGACACTACCAAGCAGTGTCTGTGGGCAAGTAATCTAGCCTCACCACCCTCACTCTTTTGATTGTTAAAATGCCAACAGAGATCTTTCAAGCAGGACTCCTTGTTTTGAGGATTACAAGACGTGGCATACACAAAGCAGCCAACAGAGGGCCCTGGCACTCCAAAGAAGCTTCATAAACATTTGCATTGATGCAGAATCATAGGGGCTCAAATCTGGCAAGAAATTTTGAGGTCACTATTTAGATTTACCAACCACTGGCTGATAGACTCGCACAGCCGAGCTTAAATGCATCCAGTCCCTACCTGTTCCTGATTTCTGCTCAGTGATGATGGTGGTAGTTCAGTTTGTCATCGTCTGCTTCCCTGGATGACCACACACACCTACCTCGTCCTCACCCTACCAGTCCAGTAGGTAATCCAAGGACTTTTCCAGGCCATGGCTGGTGTGAGTTAGACAATGCCAACCTCCTATCACACAGGAGCCTTCCTGTAAAAGCATTTCCCAATAGCCATTGTGGCAATATAACAAAATAATAACATGTTATAATTTGGAATACAGAAAAAAGTAACCACCAATGATCATACACTGCTATGACATCTTTGTTCCAACAGCATACAAACTTCCACATCAGCACTAAGGCCTTTTCTACTTAAAATTTGTAGCCTCCCTGCTCCCACTACCGATTGGATCCTGGAACAGAGAAAGTGAAATTCGAGTGGTCTGGAGTTAATGGGGATGCACCAATGCTCCATGGTGACCAAGACATTAGCATTAGGGAAGCAAGGTGGGTACACAAAGGAAATATCTGCTCCATCTGTGTGACCCTTCAGCAGTAAGTCTAGTTATTTTAAAGTTAAAACATATATATATATAAAAATTTCAAGGTATACAATGTTGCATATTGTATGTAACATGTATAAATAAATGAAGCATATTTACTCTTCCAAAGAGAAATGAATAACCAAACCCACTGTTTGCACATAGTAATCATACTTATTGTTGATGCTAAATAATTATTCATGCTAAAATACCAATTTTCTATTTTCTCTTTTCAGTGCTGGGGGTTGAACCTAGGTCCCCATGCATGCTAAGCATGTGCTCACGGAGTTATACCCCTAGTCTTAATTTCTATTTTTCTTCTCACTCCACCACCACGTAATAGTTGTGCAACTTTATTCCACTTTTCTTCTGTCTATTTCTGTATCTGTAAAATCGGGTTAAATGAGCTACTGTGTGCCTGGTAAGTAAGTGCTGACTTGGTGGTTTTATTACTTTTCCTCGCCTGGCTATCTTGGAGGGTTTTGTTTGTTTGTTGTTTGTTTGTTTTTTAAAGACAGGGACAGTGTGTGTGTATGTGAGAGAGAGAGAGAGAGAGAGAGAATCAATTTTATTTAGTTTTTCATGTGGCTTTCATTGCTCCAACATTTCATGGTGCATGTGGTGCTGGGGTTTGAATCCATGTCCTCAGGCATGTCAGGCAAGTGCCACAATAACTGAGCCACCGCTCCAGCCCCACACCCCCATCTTGGTTCTTGTCCAACTTTAGCATTAAGTTTCATGTGGCCCTAAAAATAATCATTCAGCATCTCTGGACATTGGTTCCTTATGTGTTGCTCAAAACTGCTGTCTTCTGTGCCAACTTAAGCACCTTTGGTATACATCATCATACTACACCAGAGACAAAGTGAAGCAGGATGAATTAGAACAGCCAACTTCAGAGCTTATGCATAGTACTGTAATAGTCTTATAATCATTACTTATGTCTTCCCTATATCAGTGGTGCAAGGTTGGAATTCTCTCCTTTAGAGTTAAGAAAACTAAGGCTCAGAGAAGCTAAGTAATTCACACAAGAGTACACAGCCCTTCATGCCAGACAGGTCTTCGAACCAGATGGTCAAGATCTGGATTTTATGTCCTTAACACTGCTGAAGAGATAAACAGACAGCGGCAAGAGGTTATCTCTTCCACTTACATTTCAGTGGTCAAAAAACATCATCTGGGGGCTGGAGCGGTGGCTTGGTGGTTACAGCGCTTGCCTGGCATGCACAAGTACACGGGTTCAAACCCCAGCACCACGTACACAACTAAGTGTCAGAGCAACGGAAGCCATGTGAAAAACTCAATGAAAATTGATTCTCTCTCTCTCTCTCTCTCTCTCTGTTCTCTATTAAAAAAAAAAATAAAACACCATCTGCTCATGTCTGGCATCATACATTTGGGGTCCAAATGAAGAAAACTGCAAATACTTTTGAATAGGGCTGATGGATGTCAGATGAGTATTATTAACAGACAGGGGTTTTCTTAGATGGCTAGAAGCACTTAGTTTATATTGACTTAATAATGGGTATTATTACACATAAACTACAATATATCACATATAATGTTTAAGCATACATCTTCATATTATGTGCTATGATGTGTATATTACAATAGTGATACTTGTTGGTTGTTTTTAACAATAATTTTAAATACTCTTCTACCTCAGATGTACAGCTCCCCCTCCTGCTAACTGCACGAGCTCTGGCTTGACAACAAATTTCCTGGGATTGCCCAGGGTGTGGGACTTTCAGCCCTGGGCAAACCAGAACAGTTGGCCGCCCTACCTTGGCAAGGCTCTTAACTTCTCTTAGCACCATTTTTCACATTTGTGAGATACTCAAATCTTTTGTGGGGATTAAATGTAGGTATAAACATGTACATTTAATGGTGTAATCCCTTGCACATGGTAATCCATAAATTCAGGTGATGTCATTATTTTCAAACTCCCAATAAATGGATGGAATAAGTATCAATACTCCTACTTTACAGATGAAGACACTGAAATCCCAACAGGTGAGGAGACCCCTCAAGGTGCACAGTTCCACAGCAAGCCTGCTCTCTAGGGCTGCAGAGAACAGGTGCAGGCAGCCCTGGGGCCCTGGGGGCCACAGCAGCAATTGCTCTTAAGCCGAAGTCCATCTCAGACCTGGAGAAAGTACTGCCTTGTGGCATCCTGCTGGTCCCCACCTTCTTGCTTCTGTGATTTACGCTCCCGAGCTGTGCTTACCACGAACTCTTGCTCTTGCGTCTGTGGAAAATGCCTATTGCTAGAGGATGGAGAACTTGGTTGTGTGGCAAGAATGACAGTTCTCTTAAAGGAACAAAATTCTTTGCACTTAGAAAGCACATTACACCTAGCTGAGGCCTCCCATGGCCATGGCTCCAATTGACACCCTCCCCTCCACTCCCCTGTGAGTGACAGTCGGGCACAGGGAGGTGAAGCCATCCCAGAAAACAGGTCTGCAGTCTATCAGAGCTCTCTGCTATAACGAGAGCCTCAGATGGCACCATGCAGTCACTTTCTTTTGGGTGACTGAACATCCTAATTTGTCAGGAACATCAGTCATAGAACATGCCCATTCTTGGACAAAGCGGGATGGCGTCCTGGAGTACCACTGAAACCGCCTCCTTTACACTGATTTTTAAATTTATATGTAGCTTTTGCTTCTTTATCATAGCATTCATCACAGTTGTAATTAAGAAATCAATTCAGTCTAGAAAATTCCTAATCTAAGCATTTATATCACTTTTAGGGGCAAAATATAGAAGAATCAAGAGACTGAGGTATGGGTGATGTGGGGGTAACCATGGTTTAGGATCAAATGCATATCATATTGTTACTTTATATGCATTTATGATTTACAATAACTCAACTCCTTAATAAAAAATAAAATACAACAAAAAAGCAATCAATTGGGAAATTTATTTGCTTTTGTCTTATCTGTTTCACTAAAAGCTTCGTGCAGCCATTGATCAAATCTGTATCCCTTATTTCTAACCCATTATATTTATGAATGAATAAATTCTCAATGAATGTTCTATGTATAAAACTACCTGATAACTACTTTTGCTCAGATCAGTATTTCCCTAAATGTCTTCTTTCCAGAAGTTACTAATTTTTATTTCAGAAAATAAGGGTTGCCTTGGTGAAAGAAGCACCAGATCACTGAGCTAAACAGTCAGTTTAGTTTTTTTTTTTTTATTTTGCAGTGACCTTCATATTTACTGGGCAAAGTGCAAGGGGTTGGGGATGGAGGGATGGACAGGAAGTGCACACTGTTTTCTCCAAACATTTTATCCGTGGAGCCTTTTAGCAGAGAGCATGCGGGGGACTTAGGCTTCACAAAACATCAGCTGAGAAAGATTGGGCTAGGTTAACTGAGCACGTGTACCTGCTGCCAAGTCCATTCCCAGTCTCCTCCAAGCCTGTAGTTGCTGTTACCGTTGTTGATGGCATTGTTGCTCCTTGTCAGTACAGCAGAGAGCAGAGGAGATGCTCTGCCTCCCACCTCGGCTCTGCTCTGCCAACTCCCATGCTTACACCCTCCACAGCAAACTAATGCTTCATAAAAATAAATCACCATGGTGTTCTGGCTTATTTCCAAATGAATCCTGAAGGCTGACAACCTGCTCCAGTTTGTTCTTCCCAAGCGCCCATGTCACCTCTGTTCATGAGTCCCATGATCCCTGCATTGTAGAAGGCAACACTGGCCATCACATGAGGATGGTATTGAGGGCAAAATTGCCCTCATTCCATTAGCCAAGAGATGGGTGCTCAATGGTGAAGTGGCCGTATTCCAACAAGGTGCAGCACCCTTCCTTGTCATTATTCACGAATAATGACTCATCAGTCACCCAGAGTCTGCAGAGAAAGAAAAAATCAAAGAAGGGGCTTGCTTAGCTGTAGTGAATTCTGAAAGAACAGCAGCGAGGGGTGGAGTACTGGAATAGCACCTGCTCCTAAGGGAAGGAAATAATGGAGTCTTACAAGGTAAATTTAAAATTGTTTTGAAATATATCAGGCTGATTGGTACAAAGTCACTTGGTTAAAATAGAAAAATGAAGTGTTGATCAGCTTTTCAAGTTCAAAAAGGACACAAAGCTAAACTCTCCTGCTATGTGCCATCCCCCCACACATGCAGTCATGTGACACATAATGACGTTTCAATCAAGGACAGGCCACATATCTGGTGGTGAAGCAACAGATTGTACTATATATCCTAGGTGGGCCACAGGCTGTGCCATCCAGGTCTGGGCAAGTACAATCTGTGATGTTCCCACAATGACCACATTGCCTAACGATGTATGTCTCAGAGTATATCCCTATCCCTAAGCAATTCATGTATTAACTCATTAATGTTCATGTATTAACTCATTCAACCAGTGTGTATTGAGGGTCAGTTATATGCTGGGCACTATGCTAAACATGAGAGACTCAGTAGTCAGCAAAAGAAGCATCACCTGCCTTCACAGAGCTTATAGATCAGAGAGAGAGAGAGAGAGAGTGAATAATCAGGTGAGCAAACCCTGACATATGTTATAAAAGAAAAGGAAAGATAGATACAAGGTGCTAGTGGCAAGGTGTGACAGGACAACAGGAACTACTGTGACCAATGAGGGAAGATTTCTTCAAGGGTGACATTTGGGCTGGGAATTATAGGATGAACAGAAAGTCTCTCATTTGGGTATTGTAAGATAGGCATTATAATCCACCACATATCACAATGTTTGACAGTGAGCAGCAGCAAATGTAACTGAAAATGACTTAAACAAAAGAAAATTGTGATAAGACAAGAGGAGGCACAGTTTCAGGGTTAAGTGGCTTAACAATATTATTCAGAACCAGATTTTCCCATGCTTCTGCCCTGCCATCCTCCACAGGGTATGTGGGCTTTGCCTTTTGATTTGCACCATGCAACCTCATGCAATGGCACCACAGCTCCAGGCATGGCCAAAGGGGACCATATTCTAAGGCAGAGAAGTGTGAGCTTCTTCCCCCCAGGCTCTTCTATTGAAGAAATCCTTTCCAAGTGCCTCCCACTAAACATCCCCCTGATGCCTCATTGGCTAGAATTTCATTACATGCCCAGTCTTAAACCAATCACTGGCAAAATGAAAGGAATTAATTACGATTGGCTTAGATCAAGGTTAGCCCACGAGGCCTTCAACCTCCCCAACCATTTGTGATTGCTTACTACCTAAACAAAAGCAGCATTGCTTTAGCAAGGCAGAAGACAGGATTTTGCCCACAATCAATCTTACAATTAGAAAACTGGAGTCAAAGGGGTGCATAACTTGTTCATACAATTATAAACTGGAAATCATATGAATCTGACCCCAAGTGCATGCTATTTTTGCAACCTGAAGCATGCATGTAATAAGGACAACCAGATCCATTGGTGGTTTGATGCTGTGTCTGAAAATGTGGGACTGATCCTGGCACTGAGTCTGTGGGTGCAAGAGCCCCAGCTATGGAAGGAGAAAAAAGGCTAGCAGGGAGACCCCAATAATTTTCAAGGAAGAAATTTGGGGACATGGAATGTGAGTAGAAGATATAACTGTAAATAATGATCCCACTAGGCAAACATATCAGCTACTAGATTGGGGCACCAGCAGCCAGGTTACATGATGGGGTACTCTTCCTCCATCTCAGCAATACATTGCACACTGCCTTGGCTGGGAGGACCTGGGGCCGGAGTAGGTGGGAGCAGGATAGACAATGAGAACAGTTCAGTGAGCCACCCATACCTACAGAGTAGAGGACAGACAGTCAATCAAAAGAATTGGGAAGGAGTGGTCAGAGAGGAAGAATGGGAAGAGTAGAGAAGGCAAATTAAGATTTTCATCAGCGAGCAAGAGTCCAACAAAGATCTGGCATAGAATTCAGATGGAATACACTTGGGTGCATCCGTGCATGTGTCAATCTAAAAATAACCAGCCAGAAAGATTATTCCATGCAGCATGGCATTTCTTTGGGAGAAGCAGGGCACTGCAATGGGAGTACACGTGCCATAGTGAATCAGGGGTGTATGAAAAGAGGTTGAGGCCAGAGGAAGTTCTTCAAGGCAAAAACGAGCAAGATTACATCAGTTGTTTAGAAACATCAGTCCTTGGCCATAATGATAAATGATAAGAGTGGAGTCAGTCCAAGGTTGAATAGACAGTTGCTGGGCAGATGTCCTTGTAGAAATTCTTTTTGATAAGGTTGTAGTGGCCCCTCTGTAAGCTTTATAGTTCTGAAAGAGTCTTTTGTGATAATTTCTATCAGGAGGTTGTTCATAAGAACCCTTCCTCCTGGCTTTATTTACTTTGCTGTTGCTGTGGTTAGGGATGACTCACATGACTCCATTTTGATTCTGAAAAGTTTTACATTGTTTTGTACATGTGTGAACGAATAATCGGCTAATTTAAAGCATAAGGAAAGGTCAGATAGGAGGCAGGAGCTGTATATATTGGGGGAATGAATAGGAAGGCTCTGAGCACCCAAGGGTTTCAAGAGAAACTGAGGCAGATGTGATGCTCCTGAAGACAACTGGCAAATCTTGACCTGGTCCTTCTTGGGTCCAAACATCAGTGAGAGCCTGCTAGGTTCCCCATTTCCAGATGTGGATGCAGAAGCAGGCCTGCTGCCTTCCTGCCCTTTAGAGATGATGGGCAAGCCCTCTGACAGACTGGCCAGAGCCTTTGGAGCAAAGCTTATATTTTTAAAATGACAGAATACCCAGCAGATGGAACTGCCCAGATGGGAGACAGCAGGCTAAGAGAGACTACCAACTGTGAACCTCTAAACTCAAGGGTCATCTTGAAGGAGTCCTTGTGTTCTACCCTAGAGTTATTTTCAGTCACCCCCTCTCCATCCTGAAATCCTAGGAATGCCTAGGTCAAAGAAGAGTCACCACTTCTTCACCCACATCTCCTTCATTCCCCAAGCCAGGCCTCACTCATGCTGTCCTTTCAAAGTGACATGCTTGCTTAATCTAAAAGAGACAACTGCCTGAAGCCAGACTGCCTTCTTAAAGAACGCCCTGCTATGGTTTGAATAAGTCTCCCCAAAATTCATGCATTGGAATCATCATTACCAAAATGATATGTTAATGGCATTGGGAGGTGGTGCCTTTGGGAGGTAAATAAGATCAGATGAGATAATAAGGGTTGGCCCCTCATGATGGCCTTAGTAGCTTTATAAGACAAGGGAGAGGGACCCAAGGTACATGCTTGCTCTGTCTCACCATGTGAGGTCCTCTACCATGTTATAACTCAGCAAGTGGGCCACGCTCTTGCACTTCCCAGTCTCCAGAACCTTGAACTAAATAACCAAACCTCTATTCTTCATTAATTACATGTGTCCGGTCCCAGCCAGCAGGAACCGGATGGCTCTCATTCGGCTTTTGATTGAGATTAAAATAGACCCACCCACTGGTCTTAAGTTCTGCAAGCACTTTATTTCTCCCTTTACCTCGGCTAAAGGGCTCCAAGCGCTTCCCTCCTTCCCTCTTTTTGAGGCAAGGCTATTAACATTTAGAGTCCTTGTTTCTATTGCTGTACTAAAGTCCCTATTTCTGCAGCCAAGGCTCTTACTACCTGCATCTTCTACCGCTGCTGATCTCTCCACCGTCTCTGTTACTGCTGCTGCTTCTTCGCTGGTTCTATACTTCTGTGCTTCTGCTTCTCTATGCTTCTCTGCTTTCCTCCTGACTGCTTTCTCTCAAGCTTCTTCTTTGCTGTTTCTGCTTTCTCTCATGCTTCTATGCTTCTCTCTCATGCTTCTTGACTAGTCACTACTCTATCCATTACAACAACCAATAGGGGTACAGTGCAAACACGTTTATCCAATTGTAACAAACGAGTGGCCAAATAGCTTAGTCATGCGGTCAGGCAATTTGCTAATTACAAGCCAGCTGGGCCCCTTAGAGTTGTTTACCACCAATTCTTTTGCAAGCCAGCTGGGCCTCATGTTGGGGTCGATCCCCAACATACATGATCTCATTTATTTTGTTATAGCAACAGAAAATGGACTAACACATCCTTATTTAAGGCAATTGGTCATTTCTGTAGTATCACAGCACTAAGTTTACTATATTAATGTTTAATAGTTCATTTGCTTTTCCTTACCCCCAAGAATTTTAAGAATTGCATCTAATTCCTATCTGTATCTTCAATAACTAACATAACACCTATTAGTAAGTGCTCAAATCACGTATATATATTATATGTTGTATAACTTTTGAGGGATAAGTAAATGATTGAGAGTAAGGAATTAGTGAATAAATGATGAATGAGGGGCTTGGGTTCCAGTCAAGCTGGGATATTGAGACTTCACTCTGTCCAGCTCTCACTAAAAGCATCTAGAAACCTTGGAACGCATTTGTGGAGCAACTCTCTAAGGACGTTGAAAAGAAAGTGGTTGCTGGCGAATTTGCAGAGTAAACAACCTCAAGTAATAGCAGGCTGGCAGTAAGGTTTCCTGTTGATTGTTTTTCTCCAGTCCAGACCCAAAGAGGGCCTGAAGTTTAGAACCATGCCCTGGGTAAAAATAGAGTAAGCACTGAGAAAAATCTTCTAATCCTCTCCAAAGTAGTGACTTTCCACTTCAGAAGGAGGAGTGTAATTCCTCTGCTCCTGTGGGGGCTGAACTGTAGGGACTTGTCCGGTCCCAGCCGGCAGGAACCGGACAGCTCTCAATCGGCCTTTGACTGGGAATGAAGTAGACCCACTGGTCCTGAGTTCTCCAAATACTTATTTCTTCCCTCTCCTCTGGAGGCCAAGCACTTTATTCTTCCCTCTCACTAGAGGCTTTTACATCTTTCTCTCTCTCTGGTCCCTGTTTCTGCCGCCTGCTTTTCTTCTTCTTTCCTTACTAGATTCCCTGTTTCTACCGCCTGCATGGGAGTGTCTCGTCTCACTAGAATCATCTCCTACTCTGTCTCTGTACGCCCGGTATTTATCTGTTACAACAACCAGTAGGGACACAGTGCAAACATATTCAATCAATTGTAACAAATGAGCAGCCAAATAGCTTAGTCATGCGGTCAGGCAGTCTGCTAATTACTAGGGAAGATACAAGGCAGCTGAGCCTCTTACAGAGTTGTTTACCACCAATTCTTTTTCAAGCCAGCTGGGCCTCTTAAGACAAAGTTGTTTACCACCAATTCTTTTCTCTGGCATCCGACCAGGCGTCATGTTGGCCTCAGTCTCCAACAGGGACTCACCAGCAAAGTACAGAGTAAGGAAAAAATTGTAGCTTGACATGGAGAAGTGTGGCAGGCAAGCCTGCAGCCAAGAGATGAAGTTGAAATTCGGCACAGATGAGCCGCGTTGTATTCCCTGACGTGGGACAGCGAGAAGGACACTGCACCTGTGGGACCTCGGTCTATCACGAGAAGGCATCAGACAAGCCCAGATTAGAGGATACTTTAGAAAATACCTGACCAGTACTCATTGAAACGATCAAAATCAGGAAAAATAAGGAAAGCCTGAGACAGTGTTAGAAATCAGAGGGGGACCAAGGAGACATAACTAAATGCAATATGAAATCTTGAATTGAATCTTAGAACGGAAAAAAAAAAGACTTTGGTGGAGAAACTGGTGAATCCAAATAAAGCCTAAAATTTAGTTAATGGTATTATACCCATGTAACTCTATTAGTTTTGACAAAGGTACCATGATAGTGTAAGATGTTAACATCAGGGACACTGGGTGAGGGCATATGGAAATCTGAACGTCTAAAATTCTAAAATTAAAAGGATTATTTTTTTAAAAAAAGTAAAAGGAGGGCTGGGGAAAAAACTCAATGGTGGAGCACCTGCTTAGCAAGTGTGAGACCCTGGGTTCAATCCCCAGTACCAAAAATAGATAAAAGAGTAAATGTATTTAAAAGGACATACCATGCAAATACTGACCATAAGAAAGCTAGAGGGATGGATTAATACAAAAGTAGATATCTGAAGAGGAAAAAATACCAGGGATAAAGAGAAAGAGATAGCTAATGATAAATGGGATAAGAAAAAACAAAGGACAAATTTAAGACTAGAGGAAAATATTTGAAACTCACCTACACAATACATATCCAGAATATATAAAGAAAGCTCAAATTTAAACAGTAAGAAATAAGCATCCAATTTTTATTTTTAAAGAGAGATGGAGAGAGAGAGACAAATAGACAATCAAATTTATTTATTCATCTTTTTTGTTTCTCCGATACTTAGTTATGCATATGGTGCTGGGGTTTGAACCCAGGTCCTTGTGCATGGCAGGCAAGCACTCCAACCACTGAGCCACCTCTCCAGCCCCAAGCACCCAGTTTTTAAAACTGTGCAAAAGTTTTGAACAGACACTTCACCAGAAAGTTATTTATATGACAAATATTCACACAAAAAGATATTCAAGTTTATTAGCCTTTAGGAAAATGCAAATTAAGATTATAATGAGATAAAATTAGATCCCAGTAAGAGTGGCTGAAAAACAAAAAAGGTAAAACCAAGTGTTGGAAGATTTGGAGCAACTGGAACTTTTTTAGTCATTGGTGGTGGAATGCAAAAATCATAAAGGCACTCTGCAAAAGAGTCTAATGACTTTTTTAATAGTGGTAAACCTACATTTTCCACATGACCCAGCAGGCTCATTGCTGTGTATTTAATTTGGTGAAATAAAAACTTAAGTTCACACAAAAACCTGTAGATAAATGTTATGGCTGCTCTTTTCATGATCACCAAACCTTGAGAACAATGTAGAGTGAATAAACTGGTATCTCCATGAGGTGGGATACTCAGCAACTAAAAACAGCCACAGTGTGGCTGGGTCTCAAAGGCATGACGCCAAGTGGAAGAAGAGGGTCTCAGGCTCACACGGTGTATGATTCCATTCATACGACACCGTGCAAAAGGCAGGTGTTCTCTACAAGGACAGAGAACAGTCCCTGGTTGCCAGGGGTTAAGATGGGGAGAGAGCTTGATCACAAGGCCAGAGGCTATGATGGAAGTTACATACACATGCATGCCCAGAAAAAGAAAGTCAGCTTGACTGTCTATAAACTCATATAACTAATAATAGCAATAATGGTAGCAGGGAATGAACGTCAATCCTTTGCTCACCTTATCCCAGCTAAGAGTTTTGTTTTTTTTTTTCACCTGTCAGCCTGAGTCTGGAGCACGCTTCACTAAGCCCTAGAGTCCCCTCTGTCAAAGTTCCTCGCCTTTTATATCCTGGCTGTTCATAAAACCCAAAGCTCACTGAAAAGTCTTGGAAACTTATTGCCATGGCCACTCTGGAGTGAGCTTCCCACAGTGAGCCCTGTGAGGACTGGTCCTCACCTCCTCAGACCTGCTGCCCACTGCCCTCCAGGACTTGCCAAGGGCTGCCATGTGTCAGCGCCACAACTGCCATAGAGTTCTGCTTCCCTCCGGACTCTTGAAGGGAATCCCCTTGCATTAACTGAAGCAGAAAGTGTCTACCACCACGGGGCTTCACAGAGGTCTCACAGACCTGTGATGGAAATCTCAGGAGAGCCAGGCCTCGGGGTCTGAGGACCCTGTTCTGTCCACAGGCCTGCTGGCCTCTGCTCCTCTCCCTGTGAGTCTGCTGCCTTCTCCAGAGCTCCCTCACTCCCACCTTCCTCTGCACACACCTCAGTTGTTCATGGTCCTGACATCCTCCACTCCTGGCCCACGTGACCCTCAGGCTTCAGAACCTACCAGACATTGGCAGTAATATCTGTAAATTTCCAGTTCCAAATTTTGCCACACAATTCCAGTCTTGGATGAGGTGTCCACCTCTGACCCAGTTGGCAAATGGGTGAAGTCCAGGATGGAATCAGACCCGTGCTGCTCCATGCAGGGGCTGTGACAAGATCTGGCACTGCAAAAAATTGCCCTTGGGATTAAGTTGTGGCGATGGCAGTCTATTCATACACTACTCCCTCTGGGGCACAAAGTCAAGACCACACACAGCTGCAGGGGCAGCAGCAGGCCGGGGCAGACAAGAAGGTCCAGCATGAAGACAGTCAGTTAGCAGAACAGAGGTGCCTCGGAGAGGGGAGGGCCAGGACCAGATGCCTGGAGGAGAGGCCGACCCAGACTCAAAGTTCACCTTGAGTGAGAGATGGCTATAGCCACATGGGGCAGCTTGGCCAACAGATGAAGGGGCGGCCTAGAGGAGGCAGGGGGTGGATCTGTGAAGGGCTGTCAAGGAGCCTGGGAGGAAGCTGGCAACAGGTGCCACACCTCCTTGTCAGAGTGCAGGCCTGCTCCTTCTCCCGCACTGAGGCCTCCTGCCTCACCTGACTGGGGCTGCTGCCTGTGGCCTTTGTAACAGGCATTCTGAGATCCCATCCACTCTGCCTGCTCCCAGACAAAACAATTCTCCAGACCCAGTTTGTGACAGGAAAGTGCTTTCTTCCCTTCTGCGGAAATAAATTTATTATCTTACACCCTTCCTATTTTTATAAATATCAATTTATTCTATAATACTCCAATTTTCAGTGGGGAGAGGAGCCCAGGAGATACCTAAGGGGACAGAAGCCTGGCAGGCAGAAGGGAGGAAGCCAAGAGAGTGCCCGGGGACACCAGCCGCCCTGGAGGCAAATGCAGCTTCATGCCACTGGGAAACTCCCAGAGCATGGGACCTGTGCTCTGCACACCAGAGGGACAGGGACTGGGGCAGTTATATACCAACACCCATCAGCCTGCAGTGGAGAGCTCCTTCTAGGGGCCTGAGCTCCCTGGATCACAGGCCTACCCTTGACAGGCCAGGCTGGAGCTGTCAGAGAAAGTCCTCAGCAAAGACATGCAGGCCTGGCATGGAACATGGCACAACTGAAATCGGGGAAGAGGAGGAGGGACGGGGTGCAGCAGCACAGTAGAGCAAAGCCACCTCACTCCGAGTCCTGCAGGAGCTGGCTGTTTGCCTCTTATCTTATTTCTTCATGAGTTTTCTGGAGCTCTCGGGCTGGTCACCTAAGTGCACTTTTCCCTCCTAGCTGCCTTTTTTTGAAAAACATAGAGTCATAAACATGTCCCCTAATGTGATATCTGCCATCCCCTGGGTAGTGGGTTCAGAAATTGTGATGGAACAAGTGAGTTTATCTGTCTCCTCTCATCCCTGTCAAGTTACCAATGTCCCTCACAAAGATAAGAGGTCAATCAAAGCAGAATGTCCATGGAGGATGACCCTTGACCAGTCAGAGGCACACACAGCTTGAGATCCAGCCCCCTCTCCTCCCTGTGGGCAGGACATAAGACTTCCCCACGTTGCTTTTATATCTGTAAGATGAACAATCTGTCACTTAGTTTTGTGGAGATGAATTTACATGAGGTACAGAAACCATTCCGTATGTGCTCAACACTTCTAATTCCTCACTGCTCTTTCCTTCCCCAAATGCAGGGTGACACTATAAGAGAGGACCTGATGGGGAAGGGCAGCTGATTTCAAACAAATGTTGGAGACTAAGCCCAACATGATGCCAGAGAAAAGAATTGGTGGTAAACAACTCTAAGAGGCCCAGCTGGCTTGTAATTAGCAAACTGCCTGACCGCATGACTAAGCTATTTGGCTGCTCATTTGTTACAATTGGTTGAATGTGTTTGCACTGTGTCCCTATTGGTTGTTGTAACAGATAAATACCGGGCGTACGGAGAGAGAGAGATTGCTGACACTGGCGAGAGGAGACCTTCCCATGCAGGCGGCAGAAACGAGACAGTAGTAGCCACTAGTCAGAGAAGCAGCAGCGGCAGAGACAGAGGAGAGCAGCAGCTAAAGCAGAAGGAGAAACCCTAACATGCAGGCAGTAAGAGAGGAAGAAAAGTCTCGGGAGTAGAAATAGGGACTCTAAAAGAGAAAATGTGAATAGCCTTGACTCTAAATGTAAAGGCCTCTAGTGAGAGAGAGGGAAAAACAAAGCGCTTGGAGAACCCACGACCAGTGGGTCTGCTTTATTTCCAGTCAACTGCCGATTGAGAGCCGTCCGGTTCCTGCCGGCTGGGACCAGACAAACAAAAGCTGGGGTCTTTGGGATCCCCACTAAACATATGAGGGAACTGAGAACAGAGAGGTTAAGAAAAGCCATTCAACGGAACAGAAGGACGTTATGTTAAATGCAGTAAGTCAGGCACAGGAAGACAAATGCTGAACATTCTTGCTTGTATGTGAAAGAAAAAGTTGATCTCAAAGAAGCAGAGAGAGAGAGATGGGGCTGGAGCGGGGACTTAGCGGTTTCGGCGCTTGCCTGGCAAGCGCGGGGACCCAGGTTTAAACCCCAGCACCACATACACAACTGAGTGTTGGAGCAATCAATGCCTTGTGAAAAAACTGAATAAAGTTGTTTCTCTCTGTCTCTCACACTGTCCCTCTCTCTTAAAAAAAAAAAAAAAAAAAAGGAATAGTGGATATCAGACCCTGGGAAGGATGTCAGGGAGGGAGGGAAGGTGAGAAGACAGTTAATGGGCACAGGAGGGTAATGAGATAGGAGGAATAACTTCCAATGTTCTATAACACAGTAGCATAAATGTTGACAGCAATTGTCCATTTCAAAATAGCTAGTAGGGAAGATTTCAAATGTTCCCAGAACAAGAAATGATACATGTCTGCAGTGATGGATATGACAATTACACATTGTGGGTGTGTAGTGAAATCACACTGTATACTGTAGAGATGTAAGATCACTGTCCGTTAAAAATTTAAAAATATACTTTTTAAAAAAGTAAAACGACATCATTCAAGGTCAAACAGCTAGTAAAATGACTCAGCTGGGATCAGAACCGAGTCTATATTCATGATCACTATGCATCAGATTCAGCTGAAAGGGGCGCATTGAGTGGCACCCTGGACATGGGATGATGACACAGTGATTTCTTTCTACTGAAAGAATCCACCTGTACAGTAATGACCCCAAAGCAGAGTGGGTAGGATCAGAAATGTTGGCCCATTGGGTAGAATGTGCAAGTCAGGGAAGGGAGAGGGAGGATTGGAGGAGAGAAGAAAGACTCAATGGAGATTTGTATTTTGTCAAACTAGGACCTTCTTTTCTTTTCTCTTTCTCTTTCTTTCTTGTCATGGGTAACTTAGGTCCATAGAGCCCAAAGTGAAGGATAATGGTTACAAAAATATTTAAAATATCCATTGAGTCACAAAGCATTTAGTAAGCTCCTGCAGTGTATGAAGCCCTTCTCCTAATTAAGCCCTAAAAATGATTCAGAAGCACCTGAGGAGCCTTCTGTTAAAATCTCGGCATTTAGCTCTCATTATGGACAACTAAGTGAATATCTCTGGGAGCTGGGTGTGGGCACTGTGAGGTTTTAAAAGCACTCCTGGTGATTCTAATATGTAGTCAGGGCTGAGACCATTGAAATTCATTATCTCATTTAATCCCACAGCATCCCATCGAGGTTGTACTCCTGTTGTCTCAGGCTGAATAACAGCTCAGAAGGAACAGAGCCAGGGTTCACACTTTGTTTTTGAAATTGCCAAGTCCGTAGTCTGGGCCTCTATGTGAGCATAGAGCCTCGAGGGTCTTAAAGCTGGCCATGTCCAGTCCCCTTCCTTTTGCAGAGTTGCAACTTGAGGTCCTGGTATGGGAAGTGAATCATTAGAGGTCACCCACACCAGTAATGTCAGAGTCCAGACTCCAGCCTTCATCTCCTGGCCCCCAGGCCAGAATTCATTGCTCCCAGTCAGACACACTTTCAGACTGGAATATCGATCTGAGAAGGAGTGACAAAAACACCCGAGAGCCACGCAGAGCTCCATCACTACCAAGGCTCGCAAGAGATACTGTATGACAGGGGACAGCGAGGAAGTGAGCCCCAGCAGGTCACCCTCACCCCACATCTCCTCATGTCTGCTCAAAAGCTCCAGCTCAGTGACAGCCAGCCCCTTATTAAGCAGACTGTGCCATCTTGCCTCCTGCCCTTGCTGAACTTACACAACTCATGTTGTAGGGATTAGGGGGAAAAAATCCCTCCACCCTGAGGCGGAACAGTAACAACATGGAAGCCAACGGGGAAGGCAGTTCATCCTGTTTGCTTGAAAAATAACGAAGGTGACATTTAAGGGGCTGCTCTGGCCTCCCTGTCACTGAGTCTCATCATTAATTTAACTGTCTGTTACAGACAAACTTTCTAGTCAGTCTTGGAGGGATGAGGGGGGCTTCTTGTCCTCTGTGGCCCATTAAAGATAGAGGGGGTTTCTTTTCCTCTGTCCCCCACAGTCACCTGAAATCCAGTCTCTGTCCAATTCCTAGAGCTCAAATGACATTTCTGCAGGAGAGCATAATTGGCTGCTATTTCAGGCAGTTATGGGGAAAGGCAAGAAAGGTCCAGTAAAGATCAATGCTCTGCCTATCGATAAATGCTGTTTATTCAGTGCCCAAGATGAACCATTTTTTTCACACATTCATTTATTTGACAGTTCATTACATGTGCTGCTTTTGTGCCAGGCACTATTGTTAAGTGCTGAATATGGCATGGTAAGCCAAACAGGTGTGGCCCCCACCTTCCTGGAGCTTACGGTCCAGCAATGCCCTGTCTAATATGGTGGAACTAGCCTCATGTGCCTCTTAAATTCAAATTTATTTAAATGAACAAAAAGTTCAGTTGCTCATTTATCCTAGCCACATTTCAATAGCCACATGTGACTAATGACTGTCATACTGGATAGGCAGGAAACAATTCCATCATCAGAGAAAGTTCTCTCAGACAGCACTGGCCTAGTGGGAGAGGAAGACACTTTCTACAAATTCTTGCATCCATCAAAAGTCTTTTAAGGTGGGTGATGTTATACCCATTTGGAGAAGAGGAGACAGTGATCAACCGGTCAGTTTCAGGATTTGAACTCACAGTTGTTCTACCCTAAAACACAAGTGAAATGGACCAGGATCAAAGCGACACATAGTAAAATAGTTAAGGGTATATAGTTTGCAGTATGACATTCAAAGCTTAAATGTTAATGTGGACTATCTTTTTAAACCTATCTGAACCTCAGCATACTAATTCAATGGGAATAACAATAGTCACCTCATATTTTGGTGGATAGGGGGTGAAATAATGTGTGCACATCATACCTGGAATGGAGTAAACACTTAATATGGAATAAACACTTTCACTGTTGTTGTTTGGAATAAGGAAACTGAACTGTAAATAAGAGAAGTAACAATGGCTGTTTGAAACCAGAAAAAGGAGATGAACCCAGAAATCATCTGTTTGGAAATTGCAAGAAAACAAAACAGGAAGGAGGGCTCAGGATTTTGAAAACTGTGTTATTGAACTATTGCTGCATAATAAAATAACCAAAAACTCAATGCCTTAAAACAGCAAGAATTTGTCTCACATCTCTGAGGGTCAGGAAATCTGAGAGCAATTTAACTGGATGGCTCTGGCTCAGGGACTCTTACCAGGTGGCGGTTAACCTTAGTGGCAGAGCGCTTGCCTAACATACCTAAAGCCCAGGTTTGCTCTCCAGCATCAAAACAAAATAAAACAAAAAGTGCATATGCTAGTACGAGGTGTTCAAATTTTTCATTGCTAGTAGAGGCACATGAGCAAAATAATCAGACCACTGCTCTAAAGCCCAGGTATTTCTTTTATCAGGGTTGAGTCTCATGCTTATTATCTTGAAGCAATTAAGAGTAAGGAAAAACCAGGGATGGATGTGAAGAGAAACACATCCCAGTTCTACTTAGAAACACTTCCAAAATTGCATTGTTTTTATGCCTGGCCATCTGCTCTGAATTTCCGTCTCCTTCCCATCACTTGGCACCAGGTTGAATGGTAGAGAACAAGAAGCAAGCAAGGAAGGAATAGTTACTGAGCTCTTACTATGCCTTTTAGTTGTCTTCTAAGTGTCCTATCAGATGGTGGCAAAGTGCAATATTGAAAATATCATGCCCTCCACGCTGGTTTGTAGCTGTCCGTGGTTTCCACGGTTCCAAATTCTATTCTCTGGTGGATAGTGCTCAAAAATGAAGTTGACCAACCCAGAAAGTAGGCATGATTTGTGGGAGATGGTGTTTCTATTTATAAAGAATATTAAGGTTTACTAAGATATTGTACACAGCTGGAACTGTTGCCCTTACCCAGGACTTCTAACCTACTCTGTGAGAGATCCAAGGAAAGTATTAAGTGTCTCACAATACAGAAGAGTTACCCTTGGAGTCCACACTCAATTTTTAGTTTTCAACCTTGTGCGTGTGTGTGTGTGGTTTGGGGGTTTATTTTGTTTTGTATTTTATAATTGATGTGTGCACAGGTAAGGTGCAGTAACTTATTGTATTATCTGAAATACTGGTATTGATAAGAGACGATGAAAATCTTTTGTACTAAATGGAAATATACTGGTTATCCCAGGAGTAGAGGCTTTAAAAAGTCATCCAAAATTCAAAATCAAGCTGGTAGATAACTGTTATTCAAAAACAGAAGGGTTAACAATTTCCTAATCTTCCCCATGATTGTCTCTTATAGCTAAGACAATTCAACCTCTGGTATAAACTGAACTTCAGATTAGAACCATGAATAACTACTTGAGAAAGTATTAAACCAAGGTTTTCAAAAAAAAATTTTAGTATAAGCAAATACTTTTGTCATTTTAATATTTTTAAATTAGTATTTATCTCATGCTTTTAAAATATCTATCTTAAAACTCCATTAGTATATGATTTTCACATAGAATTTTAATACAGAAGTATCTATGCAATTTGTTTTAAAAAAGAAATGTGGGGCGTGGGATGTAGCTCAATGGTAGAGTACTTGCCTAGCTTACCTGAGGCCCAGGGTTTGAACCCCACCATAAAAGGGAAAAAAAAACCCCAAAATCAAAAGAGAAAAGTGCATACACTAAGTATCAGATGCTCAAAGTTTTCATTGTTAGTAGAGGCACGTGATTAAAAAAAATCAAAGACCACTGCTCCAAAGCCCAGTCATTTCCTCCCCCAGGACTGAGTCTCCAGCTCCCTCTCCTGGAGCAATTAAAAGGAAGGGAAAGGTAGGGATGGGTGAGGAAAGGAAGATGGAGACAGGCAAGCTATGGAAGCTGTGGAGAGCAGAGCTACTTGGGGATTGTCAAGGAGAAAGCACTGGAGGAATTTGTTCTGAAGTCGATTTCATGGAATCAAGGAATTAAGGAAGACACTGCAGTCAAACCCCACATGGTACTAAACAGCTAACGGAGTCGGAGAGGTACATGCCAGTGGACACAGAGCCAGCCAGCTTTGAGATAAACAATGGGACAGGCACCCAGAGGCGGCTTATGAAGGGATTGAACCCTCTCTGTGGCTGAGTTATTCTAAAAGGCTCCCAGACTTCCCTCTGTTTTTATTTTCTGTCCTGATGAGAAATGTGCTGATTTTCACCCTGTCTCTAGACAAATAGAACTTTGACATATAGTTCACAATTTACGTAACTGATTTCATATTCTCCTGCCTACCGTATCGTGCTTCTGACAATTACAAATATTTCTTCCCTCACTCCAAGGAGTTGTGGAGCATCCACAATCGTGCTGCTATCCCTTTAATTGTATAGTTTTCATCTCGCACTGCAGGTAAACAGGCCAAGGGGGTAATGCTACAGGACACAGGAGGGGTAGATGACACAAGATGACACAGCCAGGATTTGGACCCAGGTCAAAATGAGGAAGTGCATTCTATCTCCCAAAGATCTCCAGCCTGGTTCCCCATAAGCCCAAGGAATCTCAATCAGTAACGTAAAAAAAAAGATGTTTTACCATTGGAAAAACCATATGGGGAGCTATTGCTTTAGGTTTTTACCCACGAGACAAATAACCTGTGTCACATCCCTTTAAATTCATATAGCATAAGTGATCCAAGCAGGTTGATTGGACCTCATGTACATCAGTTTCCTCATCTGTGAAACAGGGATAAGGATGGACATACCTCTTAATGTTATTGCAAAATTTTAAAAATTGAAACTCAAAATGCACTGAAAGCACAGCGTGGCAGAGTAGGAAGGACGCTGGTGCCTGCTGTCATTCACCTTAGTTCCCTCAATTGTAAAAGGGGATTTTCCTTCCCATAGGATGATTGTGAGACTCAACAGAAGTGGTACAAAATTGCTCTCTCAGCTACTGTGTGCTCTGAAGATGAGGAAGTGTGCTGTAATTTTCACTTTTAATGACTCACATATGAAACAAGTCTAAGAACAGTATCTTCCAGCCAAGAAATTAAACGCTTTGTTCCTTTGGCGTCAGAGTGTCCCCGTACAGATCAATGTTGCTGAAGAGAACAGAGAGAGATTTAATTACTTTGAGCCTTCATGCCTTCCCCACTGAGAACAGAGCGCTCCTGTTGAGAGGAGTGGCTGAGTGAGGAGGTGACCAGCATCCTAAACCAGGAGCAGCACTGGCACATTCCTAAGGCCCCACAACTTGACAAAGGAAGAGCTAGCCCGAGCAGAAGGTGTGAGTCTTCTGTGTATTTGAAAGATCAAGAGCCGGGATGGAATCCATTTGAGGGTGGCGTCACCGGGAGAAGGAGGCTAACAGTGCCTTCCTGGCCTTGCATGGCTGTGTGAGTCTTCGCGTACAGGGTAAATGGGGCTGGTTTGCCTACTCTGGTACCCGCTCTCGAAGGGATACATCCACTGCATACAAAGTATCACACACACAAGGTCATTTGCATGCTTATGGGTCTACGTGAATCAGGGCACAGCCTGCATGGAAAGAGTGAATGGGTCTGTGTGTAAATCCTGCGCCTGCCCCATGAGCGCAGGCATATCTGTGTTGGCCCAGTGGACATGGGTGTGTGTCACACCAGCTACACGTGTGGATAAACAGAGAAATCAGTGTGAGTGTTGGGCTCACATGGTGGTTTGTACTTGTACAGGGCTTTCCAGGGTTTGCCCTTGATATAATTGCACTATTATGTGCATGAGATGTTTGGGAAGGACTGTAATGAAGTGGACTCACGTCTCCTCTCCTTGAGGGTCTTCTTTTCTATGTGAGGACAGAAACAAGGAAGCACACAGTGCAGAGAAAAAAGAATTGTAAGCATCAAAAAGACTATGCATAGGGATTCTACCAGCTAGATTTGTGTCCAGATTTGAGCTTTGTGGTTTTAGCAAGCTACTTCTTTGAATTTCTTTTCCAATATCATGAGTAAGTTGTTGTGATAATTAAAGGAAGAAATATGTAAGAAGTCACCTAATAGCTGGGGATGTAGCTCAGGGTAGAGCATTTGTCTGGCATGCATGAGGCCCTGGGTTCAATCCACAGTACAGGAGGGGGAGGAGGAGGAAGAACAGTCATGTAATAAACTATAAGGTACAAAGCAAATATGGTGGATGTGAGCTTGTGAGGCAGGCTCCATGGAGGAGCAGGTGAGAACTGACCTGGTGGGCAAGGCTGACCAAGCCCAGGAGAGGACGGGATGATCCTGAACTCCATGTGGAGCAGCCCTGTTCCTTCACCTAGCAGTATCCAAACACCTGGCTCCCTTGAATCTTTGAATCTCAGGGCACAAGAGGACTTTAGATAAAACGGGAATCCAAATCTTCACCTTGCTAAAGAAGCAGCAGACTAAGAGGGCTCGTCCATACCCATGCCAGGGTGTGCAGAAGGAGCACTACCGCAGCAAGAGGCACCGCACCAGCATCTGTGCAGGCAGTCTCAGCCTGGCTTAGTAGCAGAGCTGCTGTTAGCCAACAGAGCCCTTCTGCAGGTAAGAAACAAGCAATCCCTCTTCTGGGTAGGCACCCAATGGAGCCCACCTGGTGAGCTATCAGTAACATTGCATAAATGCAGATTAGATCACTGCCTCCTTCAGGCAGGGACAAGCCCGTGGGCACCCAGCTCAGTCAGCACCTTGGCCAGGCTGCAGACCCTCGTACCCCTCAGGCACATGCCCTCAGTAACTCCTCAGAGTGGCCATTGCCAGGGCAGGTGCCAGGCATCATGCCAACATTGGAAGACGCAATGATCAACAGGACGTTTTGCCGCTGCCCCAGGAACTCTCAGCCTATTGGAAGAAATTAGAATAATAAAACAGGCAACCAGTCATTGTGGAAAGCCCCATGGGAAAGAGAGGCTACAGGATCAGAGGAGGATCCCACACCAAACTTCAGGTTCCGGGAAACTGTAGAAAGATGGGTGAAGCATCAAGGATAGAGTGAGGTTCGGGTATATTTGGTACACAGCAGTGATCAGGACACAGATTTTACATTTGTTGTAGCACTGTGAAGCTGATGTATTCAAATGGCCCCTAAGTGTAATAGGCACCATTACACTTAGGAACCAGATACACCATGTATTTTCATTCAAGGAAACTGGGTGCTAACTTGCTTAAAGAACTTGACTGGTAAGTGGAAGAGCTGGGGCTGCTTCCCAGCCTGACACCTAACCACTGGCCTCCGCCACTTCAGGTCAGATGTGCTTGTTTTGTCAGAACTCAGGAACAGGAGCCAAAGCAGAAGCCTAGATTTTCTTTTTCTTTTTTGGAATAGGATTTTTCAACATGCTCATGTTGATTTCAAATTGCTAGGCTCAGTTGACCCTTTTGCCCAGCATCCCAAGTCCTGGGACTACACATGTGTGCCACTATGCTCAGCTAAGCCCAGACTGGTAAAAAACAAACCAGGAGGAGTGTGGAGGCTAGGCCTCTTAGAAGTCCAGTTTCAGGGAGCATAATTTATCAATGGTCCCAACAACTGCTCTCCAAAATTCAGCACCAACTCTGCACCATGCTGGCCCCTGGTCACTCCCAGCCAATGGAGGAGCTGGGCAGCAACAGTCGGGAAAGGCCATTTCTGGAGGTGCAGGACTCCTCTCATAGGAGACTCATAACTCACTGACTCCTTGACAGCCCTGCCAAAGTTTCCTTAAGAACTCCTTAGGATTGCTAATACTTCCTGCCCTCACTCTTTCCTTCACTGGGGCGCAGACCTGCATCATGAACTGATGGCTCTCCACCCTCCCTGAGCTTCCTCCCCCTTTTCCCTTACAGATCTTTACCCTGCCAGATACTTGCAGGTTTGGTTTCTACTGTCAGTTACTACTTTCTCTGAGGACATGGATTAACACAGATGAGCTAGGTAGCTCTGAACAGAAGGAGACTCAGGATGGGTGAGCTGAAGCCCAGGATCTGAGCCTGGAAGGTGGACAGAGGGACAGAAGCCCTGTCCCTTTCCCCATCTCTTCAGGGTTTGGAGGGGCTGTTCTTTCTTAAACCTCTCCCCTCTCCCTCCTCTGCACTTGCATCTCATTCGGAGGTCGTTTTCTCCAGGAGGCCTATGCAGCCCACTCTGGGAGATCCTCCACTTCTGTTGCCTGCCACAGGCCCTGACCATCATAAATCATAGACCCCACCACACTCCACCTGCACCTCTGGCCAGCTGGGGCTTCCCTGAGGGTATATCTAAGCCTGTGTTGCTCTTCACCATATTCTAGTATCTGCTGCTGCAGTTCCTGGAAATGCCAGAGGCACTGAGTAAACAAACACTTTGATAAAAGACTGTAGCTCACAGCAGATCCACTTGCTTTGTAATGCAGGTACAGGACCTGGATGAAGCACCTCCCAGTGAGTGACTTGGACCAGAGGTGCTTTGCTATGAACCTGGCTCTGCTAATCAGGCAGGTGACTCTATTCTCAAATTTGCAGAGCACCAGTTTCCTTATAAAGAAAGGCCATCGTGCCCAACTTTCCAAGATACACCTCACATATAACAAAATGGCTGGCATAGTAATAATAGCTCAAACATGTCAGACCCTCGGACCTGGCCCCTCAGCGACCCCACTACAGACCTATCACCCAAATGTAGCTGCTTTCACAAAGACATATCCTCTGCCTTTCTGACTATATTGAAAAAATAGTTACTGATGCTCTGCCATCTCTCTTCCCAGTGACCCATGTTCTCATCTTCTGATTATTAAAGACATAATAAACACATATTGCTCTCCTGCTGCTGTCACGGCCACTGGGGATTCAGAAATAAGGAGGTGAGAGTCTTCTTTCTTAGAGCTGGTGGTTCAGTGAGAGTTGAAGGAAAGAAAACGGAAACATGTAAAATAAGTAATTGCTACTCAGTGCAATAAAAACCACAACAGACTGACTCAGCTGGCATGAGACAACACGTATCCCAAACTTCCCCAAACAGCCAATTTCTAATCATTTTCTCATTTTCACTAGAAGCAATTCATTATGTATGATTTACTTGATATATTTTAATCTTTTATTATGAAATACTTTAGGCATTTAAAAAGCACAGGTACAATGAACAACTGTACCAACCACAGAGCTTAAAATACAAAATGCATTTGTGTTCTTTTCTTTTTCACTTCCCAGTGGTAATCTCTCTCCTGATTCAGGTGTTTATCATTCCTTAGTGTGTTTTTATACTTTATTGTAGATTCATATGACTACAAATGATATATTATATTTGACTTGTTTAAAATTTTATATAAATGCTGCACACTATGTATGCCACTCTGCAACGTTTTTGGTTTTGCTCAACATAATGTTTTTGAAATGTATCCATGTTGATCGTTGTATCTCTCATTCATCCAATTTCGCTGCTCTATAGTACTCAGTTGCATGGTGATATCATGGTATTGATCTACTTTCTTGATTACAGACATTTAGTTTGGGAAAATACGTATGTTCATTACCATCTTCCAAGATGCATATGTCAAGATGGAATTAGATATGCAAGATATGTACTGGAGAAACTCTTAGGAATGATAAAGGAGGAGGCGCAGGGTAAGATGTAGGTCTGACAGCAGTGAAAGGAGAGTGGGAAGGAAAGAATACGGAGTAGGAAGAGCTGCTGACTGTAGTGAAGTTCTAAGATAGTCTTGGCCAAGCCATCATTGAGTTCCTGAGAAAAGGTTGTCCCTTAGAGGTGTCCTGTATGTGTCAGGAATAGTTCACTCCAGCGCCCCTGCTGAGAGCAACCCAGTTGTGAGCATCTGCGCAGTGGATCTGAATGTGTGGCAGCTGCAGCATTTATCAACCATACTTCCACAGCGATTCTCTTGAAGAGTGTCCTCAGTGGCTGCCACACTATGCATGAGCAGAAAGGAAATTTTTCTGTTTGGGGGACTTTCATTCATTCATTCATCTTCTATCTTTTGAAACAAATGAGTTGTCAGAGAAGATCATCACAGTATGGTGTCATTAAAACTGGGTCCTAAAGGACCATCTTGGGCATCATTGCTGGGACCAGCAGTCACAGTAAGCCACTTCCATTTATTTCTTGATATCCATTGAGCTCTGCTGACAGGGAGCTCTACAATCAAAGTTCTAGCAGGCTTCAAGGTAAGGCTTTGAAGTCTTACAGACCTGACGTGCATTTCATGCTTATTGCAGGCCCTCGGCCTTTGCAGAATCTTATACAAGTCATTTCACTACTATAGTTATCACTTCTCATCTGAATGAGAATAACCAGACCCATCTCAAGAGCTGTTCTGGGGACTGAAAGAGATGATGTAAGTGCTGTCTGACACACATAGTAGGTACTTGGAAAAAATTCTTTCCTCATCCTATCAGGCCAATGTAAAGGATGAAAAAAATCTAACCTTGGATGCAATAATTTTTCTCAAACTGAGAAATGTTTAAAAACTTAGGGCCTTAGTTCTGCAAACTTCAGCTATCGCAATCGGGATGAATCGGAGTGATCTCCACCAAACCTTCTTATTCACACCCATCACTCTTGCTAAAGCAGCATTTGTGATTAATCTCACTCTGGGGCTAAATCGGTCCCAAGCGCTTCCAAGGCACTTGATAAAGAAGCTCTCTGATTTATAGCAAACACCATTATTGAGCGGTGGCAGAGAGAAGCCATTGGGGGATTTGTCTTGCTGGAAACTCCATCCGTTGGAGCCATTTCTTCTATTTTCCTAGATAAGAGCTAAATTTATTTCAAAGTAGATGGATGGGGTCCTGTTGTTTCCTTGGTGGGGTAGGAGGAAGAGAAGATGTGGACTTTTAAAAAAACAAAATAATACCATTTTAAATTTGGGAAGCTTTTTTTCAGCTCATTCAGACATCAGGACTCATCACAAGACTGGGTACATAGAGGGTCTTCAGTAAATATTTTTGGAAACGTACCATTATCTCGTTTGATCTTCTCAGTGGCCCCATGAAATAACCTGAGGTCACTTCCCACTTGACAAAGGAGGAAGCTGAGGCTCAGTCTAGAGAGGGCAGAGCTGTGACTTTGATGGAGGCCCTGACTCAACCCTTACCACCCACCATATCATTGCCCTCTCTGGTCCAGAAGCACAGTCCACAGACCCATTTCCTGGAGCACAGATGCTTCAAACTCTGTCTCATCATCACATCGAAAAGCAGATTCACTAAAGCCACAACTCCTTTTGTATCTCTTCTTTGGACCCATTCGGTTCTGTTCCAGGAAATGCACATGGAACATTTGCCTCTCACTTATGGTCTTTGTCACCTCCGCCTGCTTGCAGCATGACTCTCCCGTCCAGCAACCCTGATGGAAGGTTGTCTAGTCTGCTTGAACAGTTCCAGTGACAGAGCTCCTTACTCTGCCATGCTGCCCAGAGTTGTGGGTGCTTCTTATGTGACCAGCACATTGCCCTTGAAATGTAATTGCCCTGGACCTCAGACTTGGCCCCTGGCAGAACTGGAGCAGGCTCAGGCAGACCTGGTTTGAAGTCTTCCCACTCACTAGCTGTGCCACATATTGAAAGTGGCTTCACTTTCCTAAGTTCTCATCTGTAAAATGGAACCAATATTTTATCAGTAGCAATACTTCTTGGTGCAAATAAGAGAATAACCAAGTAATAGTGGCATGAATAATGAAGACACTTAATACCTCACTTCACCTCACTCAACACAAGGTTTAAGTGGAGGAAGTGCCAGTGCACTTGGCCCAGCAACTCAGTGATGTTGGGGTGCTGGGCAGTACCTCCAGAATTCTCCAGGCCTTCATAGCTTCACACGACACTTGCAAAGCAGGGATAGAAGACAAAGGCACAAACAACAGGCTTTAACCCCAAACAAAAACATCCTCTTCCATGCTTCTGCCTTTTCCAGGGAATCATTTTCACTGGAAAACATTGGCTTTGCTGGATTTATCATTGGTCATATCTGGTCACACCCCTTTTGCTAGGCCAGTCACTGGCTGGTGAACAGCACTGCCATGACTGAGACACTCATGACTCATTCTCCTGGGCAGGGCACACTGCCACAAAGCAAAATGAAGTGTGCTGCAAAGGAAGAGCCAGAGTGACTGTTGGCTGGGCGACAACCCTATTTTAGTATATAAAATTATGCAACATTTAATAGAGTCCTTGGCATTTTGCTTCCTAAGTGTTAACTATTACTATAGCCTATTAAAAATATTAAAGTAACCAGGGTCACTGTGACCATCTATCTCCTCTCCCACCTAGAATCCCCATTCACCATCGGCGACGGCCCTGATGAACATGCTCCTAGGAGAAAAGACAAAGCCCCCCAGGCAAGGCTGTCTTGCTGTGTAACTCCACAAGCTGTGACACACATCCTGGGCCAGTGGCACTCTGGAAGTTAGCAGTGTGCAACTTGCGGGCCCGTTAGCTTTGGTCCTGAATAGGAGTAAGTAGTTCTTCAGCGGCGTCTGTCCTCAGCACAGCCTCTTATCCAAGAAGCGGTCACCTCCTTTCTTCAGTATTTTTGGACCTGACATATTACTTTTAGTTTAGCTTTATTTTTGTCATTATCACTTTTCATAAGTCTCACATTAAAACTTGTTAGCAACCAGGGTCAAAAGAGGGACAGAAGTTTGCTTTGAGGAACAGCCAGTGACCACTTATGGCCTTGACCATGGGAGCTCTGTCCTTATGTCACTGGGGCTGGGGTGAGGAGGGCTCCGCAACTCTGCTGGGATGTAGGAGATAGTTCCAGGAGAGAGACCACAGAGACCACTGTGGTGATGGCTGATTATTATTACTTCATGTTACCTGGAGTAGAAAACAAAAAATTTGCTGAAAATGCCACCTTATATTTGTGTCTTGAAGTTCTTTGCCTTACAGAAAGAACCTCTTAGGGATCTGCCAAGAGCTGAATCTCCTCTCAGGCTTTGGCCCCAAACTTTCTTCTGTCGAACAGCTTTGGAAGTAGGTGGAGAGGAAGCTATTAGGTGAGAGGGAAAGAGCGGTAGCAAGCAATGATCACTTACCCTGCGCCAGGAACCTAGGTGCTGAAACCCACGACATTCTTGCGCATGCTCTATGGGTCAGGCATTAAGGATCATTTGGTAGGAAAGGAAGCCATCCCAGCAAAGCTAAATACTTTTCATGACCCCAGTTTACACTGAATGGTCACTATGAGGAACCAACCAGCTAGTCAAGCTCCCATGCCTGGTGTCCACCCGGGTCCCAGAAGCTTGGAAGGCTGAGGAGGCCTTAACTGTCAGGTCTGGGGAGGTCACTCAGGCTCTCTGAGCTCCAGTCTCCTTGTCTGTAAAGTGGGACAATCATATTGCTTCACAGAATTGCAGGAGTCCAACCAGCTACCACATGTCAAGTGCTGTAGGACTTGGTTTGTAAGAGGTCTCAGGAATGAACGCTGGCCATTGTTAGTGACTTGACCCCAGGGGTCAATCCGACCCCGTCTCGGGAACAATCCGACCCCAGGGCTCTCTGCACTGTGAGCTTGAGCACTGCTGAGCAGGCTTCCCCATGCCTGGTCTCCGCCGTGCCTGCATTTCAGTTGCATTTAAACTCCGACAGACTTCTGTGTTCCAAGGAGGCTGCATAGTGCTATCTGCAATCCATTCTGGCTGTTGAATAAACTTCTCCTGCTTCAGGACAAGCTGTCACATGCATGTGAATATCACTTGATGCCTGGCCTATGATTTTCAACTCAAAACTCCCACTTCGTGGTGATATTGGGGTCACTCTGGATCCAGAGTCTATAAATCACAGATAATAAGCTCAAACTGTGAGGCCGCTCTGCAGACAAACTGTGTGGCCTGAAAGTGGACTGAGTAGCTATTATGTTTGAGCGTGTTTATGGTCACTCTGGCAATGTCATCATTTGTAGAGATTGCATTATGAAGGGACAAAAAGCAACACGTGCCCAACACTACATTTACAAAGCCCATTTCTGCCTGAGAACAGACTTGACATCTCCTCAGAACCCCAAGAGGTAAGAATTCTCAGCACCACTTGCTGTGTAATCCAGCAGCCAGTTACTTCACCTCTGAATTTCAATTTCTCCATCTATAACATGGAGTTGTTGGAGGACTTAATAATGTTTGACTGAAACCCTCACGGATTGGGGTCCTCCAAACACTGGCCCCAAGATAAGCATGCGGCAGGGCAGGTGGGCTTCAGTTGGTTTAGTGGGCAGTGATCTCAGGAAGCACTTGTCAGGAGTGAAAGTGAACAAGGGAAGACAGAAAACCAGTGTGCTAAAGCTCTGCACCCTGGGGCTCAGTCTCACAAGGGCCCTGCTGTCAAACTGTGTGGAACATACCCCAGAATCATCCAAGAAAATGGGGATGCAGAGGCCTGTGTCCACCAACTCCTCCCCATAACTGAGAATGGCCTTGGGGCATATCCCCTGCACTTTCAGCTGACCCTGCCTAAGGTTGTGACACCCTGCAGTGCCAGAGGATCCCCTGGGGAGAGATAAAGCACCCCCAGCAGCTGCAGGTGAGCTCAGAGCCCAGGGGAGATGCATGTGGCCCCTCAAGCCATCCTGACAACAGCTCTGATGCATCCTGACAGTGCTTCTCACACCTGGGAAGTATGCTGAGCCCCGGACACACACAGGGGCCTTACAGCAACCCCACAAAGAACCCACTGTGGATATCTGCATTTTTCAGGTAGAAGACGGTCTCAGAGAGCCAGGTAACTCAACTGGAACCAGCCAGCCTCAGACCCAGGTCTGTGTGACTGCAGAAACTGAGCTCTCAAGGGCAAAGCTGAAAAAGAAATTGGCCTGTCTGGTAGAATTGTTGAGACTCCACTGTGAAGAATTTGATAGCATGACATTAAAAGGCAATAACAGCTACTATTCTTTATATTGATTTAAGAAGTATGTTTAGAGCAGTGCTTTGGACTGTGGACACACACACACAAAAAAAAAATGAAAATGACAGAGGAGTTCCTGCCCTGAAGTCACTCCCAGGTCAGTAGCCAATGGTGGGCTTCCAGTACTATGTGGCAGATACAGTGACAGGATTCTTCTTGAATTCACATCATGTGAGCAAGGACAAATTGAGGCTGTGAGAGGCAAAGTAATGTGTCAGATCACCCAGCCAGTAAAGAAAACGGGTTCTGAATCCACAACTGTTGGCCTCGAATCCCTAGCTGTTTCCTAAACTAATTCCCAAGAGGAGCAATTAGCTCAAGTCAAAGCTGGTGATCCAAATGACTTCAGATAGCCATAAGAGTCAAATAAGTCCATGATTTCCGAGGGACATAGGTACTATGAAGAAAAATAAAGCGGGCATTAGGGTTAGTGGATGACTAAAGGGTGCAGAACCGGTGGGCCTCTTCTCTACCCTGTCATGAGTGCTCATAGGCACAGCTGAGGCTTACGGACTCCCAGGCACTGGGAAGAGGTGACATAAGAAATGCCTCTGGGCACAGGGGTGAGGTTTTTCCCTTTGTGATGTTTGTAAATAAATTTCACCCAACAGTCACCTCAAACATTCAGGAAACTATGATCGCTTGCTTGTTGGTACTTATCGGTCCATTCATCAGTGCTTTCGGTCTTTTGGCTTGAATTCAATTCTTGCTATGTGCCAATACTCATTATGACTATATTTCACTTAGCTGATTAGCTCAGTGCAAGTAGAGTTGCTATCAACAAATAAGACACTGGAAAGTTTCAGGAATTGTGAAGCAGGAGAAAAGCTCTAAGCAGCAGAACAAAGCAAGGGCCCCAAATAAGTGATTTCCTTGTTGCCCTGCCAACTGTTATCATTTACATATGAAAGTATGTTAAAACCGAGCTTTCAAGTCTGATTGACCTGGGCTGTCATGTTTGGGTCAGAGGCCACAGTCCTATGTGGCCCCATTTTCTTACCTACGGATTGGGAGAATAATCCAGACTTTACAGGGTTGCTGTGAGAATTGAAAGAAGAGAAAGGATTTTGCCTTTAGTAGGGATCAACAAACATTAGTTCCCATTCTCCCAATCTATCATATAGAGAAAGGACTGGTGATTCCAGGAGAAGACTGGCCTCATTTCTCTACATTTAAACATCAGAATGTAGAAAATGATGGATGTTTTAGTTAGCGTTCTTTTGCTGTGACAAACTACTTGAGAAAATCAGCTTATAAGAGGAAAGATTTCTTTTTGCTCACAGTTTCAGAGGTTTCTGTCCACGGTCATTTGGCTCATGTGGTAAGGCTCATTGTAGTAGGGAACACATGGTGAACCACAGCTGTCCACGAGAGTAGAAAGGGCAGGGGACGAAATATATCCTCTGCGGGCACACCCCCAGTGACCTACTTGCTCCAACTACGCCCCATCTACTTAAGTTTCCGCCACTTCCCAATAACCTGTTGAGCTATGATACACCAATGGATTAATCTCCTTCAACATATAAGTTTTGGGGGAACATTTTACATGCAAGCCATAACAATGGAAATCACAAGCACTGTCCAGACCAGGGCCTTTCTGATCTGTAACAGATCAGGTAAATGGCCATCTTTTTGTAAATGTCCTCTTACTAATAATACTAGCATGTAAAATTCAGCATGAGTACAGCCCTTTGGATGTTGTGAGAAGCATATACCTGCTACTATATATAAAACCCTGAATAACCCCAGAAACTGAGCATTTTCCCAAAGAAAAAATAAGACCAGTGGTGTTGCCCCTGTTTCTCTCATAGCTACAACATCAAAGGGGAATAATTTTGGAAAAAATTAAATTCCATTTGCTTCTGTGCAAAAACAAGTTGCTTTAGAAGATACATCCTTAAATATAGAACAACAGAATCCTCAAGCAGACCATCCATCATCTCTAACCTACAAAACTATGGTCATACTTTGGATCTACTGGCTCATATAGATGTTAATTTTACTTTTATATTCTCAAGGGATGGGGGGAGAAAAGCTGACTGTAGACAAACAGCCCAAGGTGAGGTTCCAGGTCCCTTGTGGTCTGTGGAGATGACAGTAGGAATCTGCCAGCTCTGCTTAATATTTCCAAGAGCCTAACTAAAAGTTTTGTATTTTCTCTCATATAATTAGGCCACCCAAGCAAATTAAAACCACTAATTTCTGTTCCTTTGGCTGGCATTTTGAAATGGCAGAGGGCACATGATGATCAGAGGCCTTGATTAGTCTTTGATGATACCATAGAAGTTCTGAGAGCTGGAAACAGGACCATACCACTACTTCCACCCCTTGCCCACAGACCAACTCCTAAACAGCAGGGGCAGTGAGAGACCCTGGTCACAAGTCCAGACATTCTGACCCTTTGAGGCAGAGAGCTGTGATACAACATTCCTTGTGCACAGAGCCAGGAAAAGGAGTACTTGGTGATCAGAAGCTGGGAGCCACTGGTCTAATGCTTCTGATGGAAGTGAGTGGGCCAGGTGTAGAGGGTGGAATGCTGAGGTTTTCTTTCCAGAAATGAATGAGAGTATTTCTCATCACAGATTAAAGAATTTTCTAGGCCCTAAACAAACAGGACTGTTCTACTTCACTTGTATGGATATGCTTAAAATGGATATTTTTACCTTCTGTCATAGAGTATTAAAATGAATGGTTTTAAGTAAGGGGAAAGAGATATTGGCCCTGATGCTGACTAGTGAGGGGTGAAGGGAAACACACACTTTCCATACTTTTATGAGATTTGCCAGCTGAAGTGGCAGTCAATGGATGGGAAACATACACTTTGGAGTCAGAAGATGAGGATTTGCATCTCAGTTCTACACTGAGTCAAGCAGCATGGGACACACTGCATAATATCTTTGAGCTTCAGTTTCCAGAGAAAAAAATGGTGATGATACCCGCTTCTTCAAAAATGGGTATTGCATAAACAACACTGGGTTACAGATCAGTGAGTCCTTTAGTTCCAGTCCCAGTTTAGCCACTTACTTGAAATAGGTACTCAGATAATTTGCCTAATTCCTTCAAGTTTTGGTTTTCTCTTCTACAAGTAAATACCATTTTTTCCTTCCAATTTTATAGGTTGGTTTTGAGGACATAATTCAGGTAAAACAAAACCTTGTATGGTAAAGCAAATAAACTAATGAAAGTTTACTATCATAGCAAGGTGAAATTATGCTATTTTTGTGGAGATTAAATATCATTTCAGATCAAAATTTTAAGGAATTATCCTGTTTCTTTGCCTGCTGAAAGAGGATAACGTAACAGGTTTCCCTTCCAGTCCTGCTGCTTCTTCGTGAGGCCCTGTGGCTGTAGGTCTCCAGCCACACAGTGATCATTCTATTTGGTGATATTGATGGTGCCCCTCCTCAACTCCAGGGCTGGATCATGATAGGTCCAGGCCAATGGAGATAATCCTCCCCTGGTGACTGGCTCAGGGATGCAGTTAGAGTGATGAGGGCTTTTGTTGCAATAGACATATATGGTGAGTTGCTTTTCCCACTTGGGTATGAATGAAGCATGTAAACCACAAGAGCTACTGGCAATCACCTTGATAACATCAGGGAAGAGAGAGGCTAGAGCTGAGAAAAATCACAAAGCAAAAGATCCACTGCTTCAATTACACCATGATCCTCTGGATTAAACTGTGCCCAAAGCTACTGTGCTTCTGGGGTTTTCTGTTAGGTGAGGCAATAAATTTTCTTGGTTGAGTTGGTTTTTCTGTTGTTACAAATGAAGTTTCTTCCTTGACTTTTGATAGCTTAGCATTTAGCAAACTTAATTGCCTCTTTAAAGTTCAGTTTCCTGATCTTCAAAACGGACAGTATATCTATCATACATAGGGCTGCACTGAGATTCAGTGGTGCTCAAAGTAAACATTTGATTTAAAAAACTGTTGTGTTTGGAGCTCTAGACTTTGTGATACTTTTTTTTTTTTAAGAATTTATTTTTTATCTGGGTTTTGTTTTTCTGACAGTGTTGTGTATGTGGTACTGGAGTTTGAACCTGCATCCTCGTACATGCCAGGAAAGCACTGTAAACGCTGAGCCACCGCTCCAGCACCTTTAAGTACATCATTTCACTTAATCATTTAATTTAACCTCTGAGAATTTACTGTCTCCATTTACAAATGAAGAAGTAAGGGTTACAAAATTTCAGTGACGTGTCCAGGGTCCACAGTTAGCTCCCAGGAAGCAGAGATGTCATGAAGTGTAACTGTTTCTACTTTTTAAAATTCTTTTTCCCTTTGACCAAATGGTTGATGTTGAATGTATACTGGTGATATTAATTGAATGCCCAAAATATACCAAGAACTGTAAAGTATATAGCATTAAGATATATAGCAACAAATACACATATCCTCTTTTAGTTTCAGAGGATACAGTTTCACAACTGTCTGCATAATAAAAGAGATCAGACTAAGTTCGTGCCTTAGATTTACTGGCCTCATGCTCCTAACAACTCAGCTAAATAGCCAACATCTAAATTTTACAGGCACAGGAAAAATGCAGGCAGTAACAAGAAAAATTATGCAACTAAATTCAGAACATACAGAACTTCTCATATGATACTTAAACTATATGTACATGTTCTATAATCTAATTGCTATGCGTTCTTGAAATCCTGGACCAAAATGTATTTCTTTTATATTTGATTCCATGCATTAAATTTTTTTTCATATGCACTATAAAGACATTATCTTGGGGCTGGAGCGGTGGCTTGGCAGTTATGACCCTTGCCCGGCATGCGCCAGCACAAGAGTTCAAACCCCAGTACCACGTGCAACGAAGTCTCGGAGCAACGAAAGCCACATGAAAAACTAAATAAAAATTGTTTTAAAAAAATATTACTTCTATTATCTGTGCTTTCTCTGACATGTCAACTCACATATGTTTTCTAGAAAACCTGAACAACACAATCAGATGTGACAATGGAGTGGAAGGAAAAATAGAGCAGAATCTCCACTACACTATTTTCCCAGGAAATCTGCAGGGAAATCAAACAGTGTTTTGCTGTTTACCTCTGGGTGACATTCTCCAAGCATCTGCACATGTTATGGAGTGCCTCTCACAAAACCCAATCACCAGAAGAGTAAAGAAGGATAGAACGGAGAACATGCGCTGTGACTCTCCCTTACACGTGTTGTCTTGTGTGAGGATCAAGAAATACCTTCTAAGCAGTGTATAATAAACCCTGGAAAAATAAAAGCCTCTGAATTTGTCTTCTTCCTCTTTTTAATAGAGAGGGACAGTGAGGGAGAGAAAGAGAATCAATTTTATTTAGTCTTTCATGTGACTTTTGTTGCTCTAACACTCATTGCACACATGGTGCTGGGATTCGAACCTGCATCCTGCGCATGCCAGGCAAGCACCGTAACTGCAGAGCTGCCGCTCCAGCCCCTGAACTTGTCTTCTTAACAACTAGCCAAATAATTTGTCTAAGCAAATTGAACAGCATTAAGGAACATCCCAAATGAGACTCCACAGGCTCCTACAGGCAAGGAGGGCCCTGCTCTCCCATGCGGTCTCATCCCTGGCTTTTCATGCAGATTTTGATAGAAGGGTATGGAGAAGACTTGAAAAATCATCCTGCAGACAATATAAGTGGTCTCAGATTTTATATTGTGAGGTATTTACCTGTATTGAAGCCACACATGAGGAAACCAGCAAACAAATGACAACAGAATTTTTTCTTTTGATAGCTTAAGATATATGAGAATAGTAGATAAAGGACAGATTGCTAGTCAGACAAAGCTTTGCTCTTTCTAGGTAAGAGATATCAAGAGTATTATTTTTAAACCTCTTCCAGTCTATTTCTCAGTGTAAAATGAAAATAAAACCCACTTCACAAGGTAATAGAATAAATGGATACAGTAGATACTAAAAGAGTAGTTTCTTTGCCTTCACCTAAGAAACTATTCACTTAATATAACATATTATAAGAAAGATATCTGTCTTAGGAACGGAACTTGAACATTGCTAGACCTCATCAGTTTGGGAGCACAAGTAATATTGTGTAAGTACAAGTCATATTTTAAAACTTACTTCCACATTTACATAATGCAGTTATTTCTAGGCATTAGTGGGGACTTGTCTTGTACTTTTCTCATCCTCTTCCTCTATGACCTTGGTTGGTGTATGGTAGGCAGGGAGATGGACCTGGAGGCAGCACCTCACTCCTGCCTCTCCTAGTGGGATCCTCAATGAGAACAGAGTGGTTGTCCTCTGTTCAAAACCATAATACTGTTGAGGACCCCAAAAGAAATTACTTTCTCTTAATTTACCAGAAACATACTGTGATGGCACAAAAATAACCCTCCTTCCCAATCTTTCACTCATTTTGTCACCTGGACCAAAAACAGTACCTCTCATGCTTCTCTGAAAAGGGCTGCTTCCGAGTCTGCTGTGGCTGTTTCCCTCAACATCCACTGGTGAAGACCAGGAAATTCTATACCCCAGGGTCCTCATTTCACATAAGCCCCGCCTTCCCCACCAGTGCAAACCACTTCCTGAAAACAGATACCCTCAGACTATTTCCCAGTTCATTGTAACTAGACTCTGAAATTCAGTTTAGGCTGGAACCTTCTGACAACTACCGCACATTCAGATTTCTTATCCGCTAGGGGTCTGCCTTATAAATCAAAAGCAAGTATGAGAGTAAAACGAGTGATATAAATTTATTCTGTGACATTTTCCTCATTAAAGATATTTTAAAATAGATTAAAAATACATCAAGATTTCAGGAAAAATAAATACCTCATGGAAGAATTTAGATAATATCTGTAATATACATGATTTGACCCTGAATGTCCTTTTTCTTCATTTTGAACATCATATTTTAAAAAGTAACATAAAAATGATAAGGATTATTGTATTCTTCATATGTCCTGAGTCTCATAAATTTTAATTCAACTGCCAGTTCTTTTCTCAACTATGTATGTTAATGGTATTTGTTCCTGCTTTTGGATGGGAAGAGTATCCATTTTCTGTTTCTTAACAGTGATATTTAGGTCTTCTTTCTCTGATTCTTCAAGAAAATGCTTCATGCTGAGTTTGAATAGTAATCGAGGGTCTGGTCCAGAAAGTGGAGGGCAATTACAGATCTCTCGAATTTTGAGAGCCTAAAAAGAAAGAAAACAGTGCAATTCCTGATATGTTTTATGCAAAATAAATATAATACATTCTATATTTTAGAATAAGTCATCTTAAAACACAAACGATAACCATATAGATTCATGATATCAATTTCCCATTATTTTCTCAAATGATACTTTAAACAACAGCGATTTTATCTATAACTGTCCAAACACTCTGCTGAGGAAAAGTCTTAGAGATGTCTCTATGGTTTCAGTCAAATTCAAACAGACCCTGAGAATAATCATTCAGATTAACAAAATGTTAAACTCCTGAGGATTCCCTCCCCACCAAAAAAGGAACAGAATATACATGTCTGAACATACTGAAAAAAGATGTAACTTGAACAGCCTGGGATGGGATTCATGCTAATAAAAGAAATGGAAACAGGGGCTGGAGCAGTAGCTCAGCAATTACAGCGCTTGCCCAGCATGCACAAGTACACAGGTTCAAATCCCACATACACAACTAGTGTCAGAGCAATGAAAATCATGTGAAAAACTCAATAAAAATTGATTCTCTCTCTCTCTGTTTTGTTTCTTTTTTTTTTTTTTTTTAAAGAGAGAAGGACAATCATGACAATTTTTAACCCTAGGAAAAATAAACTGTTACAGGGGAAGGAAGTTATCAGAGGACACTGTGTAGCTCAGTTAATAACTACTGATTACAGTTCAAAATAACAAATCTTAGCCCAAGCTGGTCACACACACTTATAATCCCAGTTACTCAGGAAGCTGTGGCAGGAGGATTTGCATAGTAAAATTTCATCTGATATCTGGATACAATATTTTTCTAGGCTTTTGTTTTTCAGTCTGTATTTATTATGTTTTAGGGTGTCAACTTCTTTTATTTTTATAAATTCAAATTCATCTTATTAAATATACTTTGTCTTCAAAAGTGAGCACGATTGTCCTAATATATTGCTAGAATATGCCATTCCACTTTTTTTACTTTGTTTTCTTGTTTAACTCCATGTAGTGCACATAATCAGTACTTTATAAATGCATGCTGAGGGGCTTGGAGCGGTGGCTCCACAATTAGAGCACTTGCTTGCCATGCAGGAGAACTTGACCTCAAACCCCAGCACCATATACACAAGTAAGTGTTAGAAGAACAAAAATCAGAGGAAAAAATAAATAAAACTGATTCTCTCACCTTCTCTCTTTAAAATAAATAAATATATACTGAATTTTAAACAAACATATATGGAACAGTAGTTATGGGGAAGTCATTGGGATAAAACAGTCTGAAGAATTAACAGCCTAAGAGAAAGAAAGCTAGAAGGTACTCTAGTAGCAAGAATACATGGTTCTGAGAATCCTGAGGAAGTACTGATTTAGCTAACCTAAAGAATTCAACCAGAAGTGAAAGGAATGGACACTGACTCTTGACTTTGCCCTGCACTGTCAGGTACTGTACATATGCTACAATGTGAATCAGATTTTTAAGTCCTGGGCCTGGTGTAGAATATTTGCCATAAAGTGTCTTATAAAGGAGGGAGGCAATGAAGGAAAGATGCTGATAGGACCTAATCCACACAAGTACATACGCAACACCTTCAGATACTGCTATCCATATTTTAAATATGAAGAAGACTAAAGGTTAGATTTCCTTTCTCAAAATTAAGTGGCTAGGATAGAATCAAAAGCCAAGACTCCTAACACCACTTCTATTTTTTTTTTTTTAAACAATACGCCTTCCTATGAGCCTCTTTTTCCCATCAACAACTACTAATTTTCCTACATGCTCATGTTCTACAAGGCTGTGGAAGTGCTATTCATTTCTACTGCCAACTTTTCTATTTTTAGCCCACTATTATATTGCTTGTTTTTTCCTATTATTACACAGCAGACACTCACTTAAATATTCACTAGGCATCTTAGAAACTGTCACAGGCACTAAAGAAACAATGAACAAGGGCCTTACATTCTAGGGTAGAAGACGGACAATAAACAAACAAACAACATGATTTCAGCTAAGCACTTGAAGAGCATGAGCAGTGCATTGTGTAGAGAAATGAAGGGTGACTGGATGGAAGACAGGCTACTTGATGCTGAGGGACCAGAGAGCACCTCCAAGGAGGCCAATGCTTGTGTGAAAAACTGAGAGCAGAATGTTCCAGGCAGAGAAATCATCAAGTAGAGGAGATTTAAGAGAAAACAAGCTTGATTTAAAATGGCCAGAACCAAGGAAAGCCTGAGGAGGGGGGAGGAATGGTGATAAAGCTGGAGGGGATGGGAGTGATGGAATCCTATGACTTGAAGACTGAGCATGGAGTCTGAATTTTTATTCTAAGTTAGATACGAAACCTCTGTACGTTTTTAAACAAGGAAATCCCATTAAGGAGATCATTTTGGACACGTATTAAAAATAGGGTGATAGGGACTGAGGTGAAAATGGAACAGGGAGACTAAAAAGGTGATACCTGCAGTAACTAGCAGAGAGATGACGGTGATTTGTACTAGGTGGTGGCAGTAGTTGAGAAGGAGGACAAATTCCTAATGTGCTGAAGAGGAAGTCAAAAGAGGTTCTCCTGGATAGAATACAGGTGGGAAGGAGAGAGAAGCAGCAAAGATGAGCCCTACGCTACCTACTGGGTGGCAATAACTTTTAAGATGACACTCATGAAGCTAAGGACATTTTGTTCATGATAAATAATTATAATGTAATATTCTACCATTTGATGATTAAAGAAAAAAGTCCAAAAATTTGATAAAAACTGTTTTTATCAAATTGTAGAAACAAAATCATTTATGTTAATGAACTGACAATGAATCAAATATTTGATAACAACCCTTTGTATGTTTTGAGGCTAGAAATAATCATTGGGTAATTGTTCTTTGAACTCGTAAAGAACTTCTCAAAGTAAATCCCCATCAGGGCTGGTTGCCCTTTTCTTTGTCATAACGGTATGGGCTTCTAATACTTGGTTTTCTAAAAATATTGATTTATTTGCACCTTACCTCTTTCCAAAGTTTTCAGGAGGTTCATGCTATTTTACTAGCTGTAATTACTCTGGTAATTCATACACACATGCACATACTTTAATTTCTTATTTTAACCTGAGCTATTAATTAACATCTAACTAAAAATATTCTCTCAAATAATTTGGCTTTCCTGTATGTTAATTTATCTCTTCTTCTGATACTATTTTCATTTGTCTCACTAAACTATGATTATCACCTTAACTAAATTTCTCAAAGAATGAACTATATCCTTTTCTTTATTTCTGCTTAATTTTATTGTGTTTCCCTTATTCGAGGCACTTATTATGGTTCTCCATTTTTACTTTTTTCTTAATTAATAGAGACATCTAAATTGATAAAATTCTTTAAATATAGCTTAATCAGAAACTCATGAAAACATCATAAAATCTGTTTATTTTAAGGTATTCTCGAGTGTGCATTTCTCTCACTTATGAACGTTATTTTAATTTTCATGTGGTCACTCTTTATTTTCATTATATTAATCTTACAGTACTGTCTTCTGAAAATTTGGACTTTTTTATATTATATAAACTTGTACTATTTTGTGAAACACTCGCGTGTTTGAAAATGTACTCCTTTTACTTAGCATTTTGCTTCTGTCAGTTATACTTTATTCTGCATATTATTCAATGGAATTCTTTATTTTTATTGGTTCAATGGAATTAACAACTTTTTTATTCTCTAACAATGGCATAATATAAAATATAAGAATGATATAACTGGATACAAACAAACTAAACTGTCGTTGATCCAACTCCTGATCATTGGCAGACTCTGGAAAGAGCACTGATGCTGCTGAGTACTTTACTGACACGTTGTTCTGAGATTCATTTAGGAAGGATCTTCCATCTTACAGAAGTATCAGTGTGGCTAGGTATCATACCAAGGTGTACTAGTTTTGCAGTGTTTTGTTTTCTTTTCCCCTGAACTTGTTCATGCTTCTTCAAAGTCTGAAAAGCAAGGTCAACATCATTCTTACTCTGGTATGTGTTTGAATTCCTGCTTCTTACCTAGGTAGCTAGTAAGTGCCTGTCTTTGCAATGAATATTAAATCCTTCATAAATTTAAATATCTGAGTTCTGCAACGTCAGGAGTTCTCATGTGCATGATACTATGGGAACCATCTACAAACACATCTTGAGAAATGGTATCTAAACAACAATAGAAAGTGATACAGATGCCACAAATGAAGACATGAGTAAAGAAATGACAGTATCTATGTCTCCTATTGCCACATGCAGCTTGAATTTCCTGGTGTCATTCAATATTCTTCATGTTCGGCTTTGGGTGTTTCAACTTGGTTGTTCTGTGTTCCTCCATCTTCCACATCAATGCATCCTTGCTCCGGGGCAGATTCTGCTTTTTACAGCCTCCACTCAAAGTTTTACAGCTCTTCTGTTATATTCACAAGCTTAGCAATTTTCCAAAAGGAACATATCTTACATTTGTAAAGCTGTTCTTTCTTGTTCTGTCACTTTTGATGCAGTTAAGTCAGGCTCATCAGGCCAACTTCAGGTGGCATGTCTCCATAGGAGCTCTTGCCATCTCTGTCCTCTCCAGCAGTGAAATTGTTAAGTTACACCTCAGATTTGGTTTTACTTTTCTGTATTTTTCGACTCTTAAGACTTATTTTACTAGTGGGCAGTAAGTATTTCTGAGACTTTGTTTTCTGTTATTACTGGGTCTAGTTTACACGAGGTTCATTGTGATGTTCTAGTTAAGGACACTGGGATATTCAATAAATCTTTTAAATAAAATTACCTTTATAATTTTCCAGTTCCTGAACACTTATTATCATTCTGATTTTTTCAGTCTCTTATCTACCTCTTAGATCTACTCTCGAATAAGAGAAAAACGTGGCTTCACCATTTGTTATCTCATTAGGATTGATTTGGCTGATCTAACTTCCTTCTTCATTGTTTTATATGGAGTCGTCCTGAAGACACACTCAGATTAGCCTCTTCAGATAGAAAAGGAAGAGTTCCCCAATCAATAAATTCAGGTTGAGAACTGGATAACTGTAGAGTGTGAAATCATCATCCCACAATCTCTTGTTGGCTATGAGGGAGAAAAACCACCTAGCGCACAATGGAAGAAGGGTCAGGACATCATTTGAATTACTGAGGACTCTGGGGTGTGTGAGGTAGCCGGATATTGAGACTTCCAGTGCAAAGCAATGTGCAGCATAATACACTGCCTATAAAATCCTCTTGCCCAAATTAGACTTTTAGTTACAGATACGGAGAGAAACAAGTTAGATGATACCACAAAGAGGCAACCAGATGAATACAGAATCTAGAACGTGGGAGTAGATTTATTCAACAAGTCAATGACATTTAGAAAGGCAAGATAGAAGGGAGGGTTACTATTCTGAAGTCAAGGAATCTTAAGGGACACCAGAACAAAATACACCATGTGGACCATCATGGATCACCATATGAACAAACCAACTGTAAAACCCTTGAGACAGAGACGTCTAAATATGTACAAGATATTTAATTTGAAAGAAAGACTATGGATTTTCCTAAGCGGCTGTTGTGTAACAACCTGGCCTTGGTATATGTAAACTGGCCTCAAGGTTTCATCATACCTCAGAAAAGGAGGAGACAGGCCTAGAATTGTACTCTGTGCAATTTATTTGGGGACTTACTGATGCAAGTGTAGTCCTGGCTGGCAGCAAGACCAGTTAGATCCTGCAATTCGGGTTAGAAAGAGAGGCCATACATATTGGTTATGGTAAAAATGACTTCATCCTAGCTGGAATGTATTTGGTTGATACCAAGCTAATATCAAAGAGTCCAGCACATTCCTGCATCCAGGGTCCAGTTGTTATGTTCTGTATGTTGACTAATGGTTTTGTCTACTCATAGTTTCCTGGTAAATGCAGGAAACCAAGTAGGGTTATTCTGAAACAATCATGGAGAGGACAACTCAAGTTGGCTGCAATCATGTTAAGGTGAACCCACGCAGCAGGATGATGGTATGAACACAATGATACTACTTCCTAAAATGCATATTGCTACATACAGTGAACAGGCTCAGGAAATGCCACACCTAAATATGGCACTTTGGTATGCTGATTACTTTGAATTGAGGACACTATGAAAACAGGAAGAACGCAAGGCTTTTTCTAAACTCCCCTTATCTGCCTAAAGACAGATGCTCCTAAAGGAATTCAACTCCCATGAATCCCTTCTTGGGTGATCTTATCAATCAGAGATGATTAACTCAGATCACAGGAGAGGAGACCAGCGGTTGATGCCATGCCCAGTGATCTATTCTTCAATTTTACTACCTGAGAGATTTTTTTTTATCTGCATAACAAGGCTATCTTTATTCACCACACATTTCCTCTCCTTACCTTCCCATAACTTGTACCCGACTCTACTCCAGAAACCTCAATCCTATTCCTTTCTGTAGCTCAGGATGTTACATAAGCTCCAATGAGCTGACCTTTCTTTGAGTTTCATTTTGCTGTGGGACTCCTGTGTGTATATACTTAATATGGTTTTTCTCCTGTTAATCTGTTTTATGGTAATTTAATTAGTAAGCCAGCCCCAAACCCCAAACGTATAGAAGGAAGCCATTTTGTTCTCCTACAACAGAGTTCAAGACACATCATCCCAAAATATGACTGTAATAGTGTACAAAATGCCACCCCAAATATATCTCATTAGCACATAATTATTTTGAACATTTTTTAAGAGACCGGACACACATAAGCCGCTCTAAAACTGGTATAAAGTCACCCTTTTGTTGGAGAAATTTTTATCTATAAAGAAAACTTTTTCTCAGTACCAAGATAAGAATTACTCTGTAAATCACTAGAGACAACGAACAATGGAGAAGGTACTAACCTGCACAATCCTCCTTACCCTGTTTACTATGTTTTTCTGTTTACCTCCCCATAACATGTCCTTCACTGCACTGTTTCAGCTGAAGATGCTATTTAAGGATGAACTCAAAGTCCTCTTCCCTAGTATCACTTATGTATACATGAAGTATATACATGTTAAAAAAAATTTGTGTCTATTTCTCTCTTGTTAATCTGCCCTTTGTTATAGGAGGTCCATCCAAAGAAAGATCTATGAAGGCTAGAGAGTTATTTTTTCCTCTCATATAAAAAGAGATAAAATGGTCTGATGTCTGAAATTTGCATTAAAATATCTGGGGGAAAGGCAGAAAAAGGACACATGAAGCAAATGTTTAAAAATGTTGATATTGTCTGATGAGTGAAATATGGGGATTCGTTAAATTATTTAAATCATTTTTTATTTTATGTTTAAAAATTATATAAAGTAAAACTAAAATATAATATTTTAAAATACTTGTTCCTTTCCATCCTCTTCTGTCAGTTTTGCATTTCTGCAACTTTACCCTTGGATTTTACATCTGCGTTTTTAGGTTTGTTTTTGTTTTTTAAAAAAGGACAGGGAGAGAGAGAGAGAATCAATTTTTATTGAGCTTTTCACATGGCTTTCGTTGCTCTATCACTTAGTTGTGTACATGGTGCTGGGGTTTGAACCCATGTACTCACGCATGCCAGGCAAGCGCTGTAACTGCCAAGCCACTAGTCCAGCCCCTGCATTTTTAGTTTTAAATGGCTTATGAAAACGTTAAATGTTCCTTTTGGAAAATGAAACCAACCCTTTTACTACTACCTCTATTTCCAACCCCATCCTTAAATTTGTGAAAGCAAGCATATACTATTCGAAATGCCTAAGGAGTTCAGCATCAAGAATTCAATCCAAAGACTAACATCACAACAGATATGACAAAAATTAACGAGAACAAGAGGTTGCTACTTTGAGACACAACAAAAATGTGGTAAGATAACACCTAAATTGCTGCACAATAACAAAATAAGACATGTCTATATATTAGTCTGATAGGATAATATTTGATTAGATATCTTTTTTCTTGACAGGAAAAAGAATAATATAAAAAACAAAGCATTGTAAAAGACTTTGAAAGGGGCAAAAAAAAAAAATCAAAGGGAACCAATTTCTAGAATCTAATATTTCGCAATGTTTGAGAAACACCAGAGTAACCAATTTTGTCTTAACCTGGACATACTGATTGACCTACAAAATTTACAACCACCCTTCTTCACATCAATTCCCAATTGCTGGACTTAATAAAAGCTGAAGCCCACTGCCTGCAGTGGAATGCTGATATGGTCTAACGAGCCTGTGTTCCCGACTTGCCGATCTATTCTTCATCTGAATAGAACTGTTTCCTTTTCTCGTAACCTTATTTATGATTTCTTGGTATATACTATGGTTCTTGAACTCTCTTTGCACTAATTTGTAACATGTTACAATTGCCCAAATTAATGAGAGTTAAGTAAAATCTCAGACATATAATCATTTCACATTTGTATGAGGTATGATTTCATCTTTTAAAAAATTTATACTTCTATTTCTTTTCATAATCTGCAATGGAAATTGGAGTATGATCAGTTTTTGAAGTGGTCTGAAGTAAATAATTATGAATAAGAAAATTTAAAGTAAATATTAAAAATTAAAAATTTAGGCTACCATAACATAGATAAATCATGCTCTCCAATGTAAAAATAATCAGGCAAGGTTTTCAAACAAAAACATTTCATAGCCAACCACTCTTAACACAGAATGATGAAATCCTGTCATTTGAAACAATATGAATAGATCTGAAGGACATTATGGTAAGGGAAATAAGCCAGGCACAGAAATAAATGAGCTCATTTAGTACTTTTCTATGTGAAATCTAAAAAATCAAACTCAAAGAATTTGAGAGAATGACAGCTATAAAGGCTATGATAGAAGACTGGGAAAGGGGAGATGCTGGTTAAAGGGCACAAAGTTTCAGTCAGGTTGGAGGAATAAGTTTAGAGAGCTATTGTACAGAATTGTGATCACCTTTAACATATATAATATATATGAAAACTATTAATAGTCTAGATTTAAAATGCTGTCACCCCAGCAAAAAAATAAACATGGGAGCAATAGATATGTTACTTAGCTTGATCTGATAATTCTACAATGTACGAAAATATCAAAACGAGCCATGTTTCATAAATTTTTTAAAAGGTTAAAATAAGCAAATAATAAACACACTTTTATTTTTAAAAAGGTACTGGCTGTATTTATTTTTAGTAACAACCAAAGTATTCATGAAACAACTGATACACATCAGGATTCTTCTACTTTAAATCAAGAAAAACAGCAATTACTTATTCATAAAATATAAAAATTGAGTTTAATAAAAAATTAAAAAGGAGGGAAAATAATGCCAGAGAGATTTCATGATTGGATTAAAAGTTTCCTTTGAGGTCTGGAGCGGTGGCTCAGTGGTTACAGCGCTTGCCTGGCATGTGCGAGCATGCGGGTTCAAACCCCAGCACCACGTACACAATGAAGTGTCAGAGCTGCAAAGGTCACATGAAAAACTAAATAAAGTTGATTCTCTCTTTCTCTCTCCCTCACTGTCCCTCTTTCTTAAAAAAAAAAAAAAAAAAAAAAAAAAACTTCCTTTGAAAACAGAAAGCAAGAAAATTCAAGAGGGGGAAAAACTGTTTCCAATCTTTAACATGCGTTTCTAAAAATATTACTTGTTCCTCCCTTACCCCCACAAGCAATTTTTCCTAATAGCCCATTCATTTCAACCTCAAGCAGATATACATCACATGTACTATGTTTTTTTAAGGTTTTAGACAATGTTACTGTCAGGCTTCCTGGCTTCGTATGATTCAGAGGCCAATTCAATTACAGTAGCTGCTATGATATTTGCCTTTTCCTCCGCAGTCTCCATGTCAGACAAAATGAAATTCTGTAAGGTGAGCAGTGTATGTTTATGTACACTGGCCAACAATGACATTTCACTTTAATGTTAAACACTCATATTTTCTGCTCTTGAGATGTCTAATACTAATGATTTATTCATTTACTTTGTTCAATTATAAATGCACAAAAATGATTTGCACATGAGTTCAAACCCTCTGCTTCCTGAAAGTTAAAAAGATTCAAAATAAAATTAGATTAAAATGAATGCATTTACAGTCTCCTACTGAGTGATTTTCATACGTAAAAATTGAATGTAGTTAATCTGAACATAAAGATTTTTAAAACAGTTTACAAATAAAGCTGGCATTTGAGAGCTCTAAAAATGTTTAAAAATAAATCTTATTCAAATTATGACTATAATAACATAATCCTAAATAATCCCAAATTAAATGTTATTTCTATATATTCTATTATTCTCCATTCCCTGTACCTTCCAAAAGGGAATACAATGGGGTAGGGAGTGGGAGCGGGGAGAAGAGAGCCAAGAAGTGGAGAATTAAAAATCAATCTAAATACTTTTGTTTTTCAAAAAAAAATCTTCCAAGTAAATTTCTTATTCATATCCACTCATATTTTATAAAAATCCTTATTGAAAAAGAGGTGTCTCTTTTAAGGACAAATTATGACATACATGAAGTTAAAGTCTGAACAGTATAACTATAATTTTAAAACTGTCATACTATTCAACATCAACAGGTTGATAAAACATCTGTTCTTCAATTTTTCACCCAAGTTGTTATGGTAACCAAAATATGTGGGATGTTTCCTAAATTTAACTGATTATTTCAAGTAAATAAAATTATAGCGTATCAGCTTATTAACTACAAATAATATTATTACTACAAACCTATATTTATCCTTTTTAAATGTTACTGGATCACAGAATTATATTTAAATACACATTTATACATGTTTTATCTCAGAATTCACATTTAAAATACCAATTTTTTTCTTACTGGAGGCATTATCTTCATTTAAAAACAAAACAAGAAAGGAACTAGTCTATTTTCTGAACAATATACTATGCTAAAATACTCCAAAATTATATGAAAATTGTACTGCTCTGTGGAAGCCATAGATCATATCCTTGCAAGCATCTGCCAGACTGTTACTTCTCCAGTTCTCTGCTCAAAACTCTCCACTACCATTCCATATGTGAGAAGCCAGAGTCCTCACAGGGTCACCATCTCTGACTAACCCCACCTTAAAGTGCTATTCCAGCACCCCACCCCATCTCTGCTCACATGCTGCCTGTATGCTACAGAATGAACTGCTTACCCTAAGACTCATACAGAACCCCCAGTGTGAACATATCTGCTGGCAGGGCCTATTAGGTACATTAAGGTTAAATGAGATCATAGAATAGGATGATCCAACGGGACTAGAGTTCTTACCAAAAAGAGACACCAGAGAATCCTACCTCTCCTATTTATTGCATGTTTTCCCTTACTGTTGAATAAGCTTTCTGAAGGTATATATTTGTCTAATTCGCATCACCAAAAACACCTACAACACAACAAACTAGGAGAGCAATAAATATTTGTTGAATGTATAAAACAAATTCATATCTTAAATACATACTATTACAACAAATAATACATTTTTGTAATGATATTCTTGGAATCCAAAAAATAAAAATTTAAAATCTTCAGCAATTTAAATTAATAAAATCAAAATTACCAAAATTTGTGTTCTTTGGTTGTAACCTGAAAATCTTGCTTTCTTGGTTCTCCTATGGAATCTGACCTACAACAGGTTCTGTCTTCCCATCAATTAAATGTGAAAAATACCTACTCCTGTTACTCTGTTCTAGATCTTGTTCTTTACTCAATTCCTAGTGAACTCGTTCCCTCTCACTGTTTCAACTATCCCCTCTTTTGAGTGATTCTGAGCTATTGCCTCTGGCCTTGACTTGTCTGTGCTCTGTACCAATAACTTTGAGACATATATCACTTAAGTCATTACATCAGTAATATCCAAGGACAGGAGGCAAAGGTACAATATAATATTGTACTCATTTGAGTAGAAAAAATCCTAAATAAAAAAATTTTATACAGTCTTTAGTAGTATATAGACTCACATAATTCCATACACTGCCTAAGAATTGTTTACTGTCATTATAGAAATTAGACTTATGATAGTAGGGAATACAATCTTTGAGTTATGACTGTGTATTCTAATTAACAATATACTCGTATACTAACTATCAGTTTCTCTTCAACCACTGAATTATTCCCAATACTGTAGTAGAGTTTTATTGCTTTCAAATTGAATTTAATCACTTGGGGGGGAAATATAAGAAATTTATCTGAGGTTCTCAAATTAAGTTTTGAACTGGGATAGTTTATTTTTAGATTTCTTCTTCCCATGTTTTTCTTTATCATTGGATTCCAAATAATATTTGTTTCTCCAACCATTTTCTCTATACTTACTAATCCAGTCATTATTAAAAACTTTTCTAAAGTACTTTTTTTTTAACCTCTCTGAAGATCCTCAGTACTGATGAAATGATAACTCAGAATTTAGGAAAGGTTTCAAATCAAACTTGGCTAGCAGAACTCACTGTCTAAATAAACCATAGTTTTTAGAATTTTACTGAGAAATTAAAAGAAAGGAATTCCAAGAAAATCATTATGATTATTATGACTTTAGAGATAGACCTCCTAGGGTACCACAATGTTCCTAGGTCTTGGGTAGCACTAAGGAGGCTTTTATAGTCAGTGACCCTCAGTATAATCAGTGAGACACAAAGTATCCTACCATCACTGCCCTTTTAAAATGATTACTATACATTATACCTGGTAAATTTTACTCAAATATTTTTTCTTCAAATTAAGAATATAAATGAAATTTGGTTAGGACAAGTAACCAAATAGAGTAAATAATTGTGTCCCTAAAAATTCACATGTTGAAATCCTAACCCCCAATGTGACGGTGTTAGAGGGTGAGGCCTTTGGGAAGTAAGCCATGAGAATGGAGCCCTCATAAATTGTATTAGTACCCTTATAAAATACTCCAGAGTATTATTTTATTATTACCCTTATAAAATACTCCCTTGCTTCTTCCACTATGTGAGGTTATAACTAGAAGACAGCTATCCATGAAATGGGAAGCAGACCCTCACTAAACCCCAAACCTGATCTATGACTTTCCAGTCTCTAGAACCATGATAAATATATTTTTGTTATTTATAAGCTACCCAGTCTGTTATTCTGTTATAGAAGCTCAAATGAAATAATAAGTGTTAAGAACCCATGCCTGTTTTGAATGAATACATGAGAAAGTGCTCTAAATCACTAGTAATCAGAGAAATGCAAAGGAAAACTACATTAAGATATCACCTTACACCAGTCAGAATGGCAAAAATTAAGAAAATAAACAATAACAGATGCTGGAGGGGCTGTGGAGAGATAGGCACACTAACACACTGTTGGTGAGGCTGCAGACTGGTATAGCCCCTCTGGAAAGCAGTGTGGAGAATCCTCAAACTAGGGATGAGCCCACCATACGACCCTGCTATTCCACTCCTGAGTATCTTTCCAGGGGATTTAGAATCAGCATATTATAGTGACACAGCAATATCTATGTTCATAGCAGCTCAATTTACTATTGCTAGACTATGGAAACAACCCAGATGTCCCTCACTGGATGAATGGATCCAAAAACTGTGGTACATTTATACCATGGAATTTTACACAGCAATTAGAAACAATGATATTGCAGCCTTTGAAGGTAAATGGATGGCTATGGAAGAGATCATGCTGAGTAAAATCAGCTTAACCCAGAGAACTAAGGGTCGATTGTCTCCACTCATCT